>VZTO01016471.1:22776-33331 GCA_013400615.1 Syrrhaptes paradoxus | reverse complement strand
CACTTACAAAGTCTGATAAACAAATGTTGTTACTCTGCAGTTAGCAGAATAGCTTTAAACAAATCACCTGAACTAAAGCATCATTAAAAGAGAGATCTGTAAATTTACTTTCGCATCTCTGCTCGAAAGAAAGCCAGTTCCCAAAATACATGTTTATGTGGTATCCTGGCACTCCTTCTGCAGTGACAGTTGAAATTTGAGCCAGTCAGAAGCAGCAGAGCAGAATGACAGGGACAGTTCTCAATCCATTCCTTTAAGTATTGCTTCAAATGAAAAGTATAAAACAAAATGCTTACCAATGCTATCCATAGAACAATATATTCATCAACAAAACTGTTGAAGTACTGGTCCAAAAACAGAAGTCCTGGCCCAATAAATGCAGTGTCCTGAAGACAGATTTCACTTTTTGTCATGTGAGCCAACTATGTTAAATAAATTAAATAAAAAAAAAAAGAGACAAAAATGCACCACTACAAGATCAATGTAACTACCATAAAACCTCCACCTTAGTGTTGAAAGGACATGACATCCTTACCTAGCAACAGCCTGCTGTCCTCAGCTCTTAGGAAGCAAGGAGGCAGGCAAAGGGTTTCATAAATGCTTCAGGGCCTGCTGCTCCCTGATAGTATCCCTCCCAAGGAGCAAATAACCTCCTTCCAGGTTAATCAATCAATATATAGAACTTCAATCAGTGATAACAGCTATTTGAATTATCAGTTGGTATGTTTTGACTTTCATATAATAAATGTGTACATGTCCTTCAGTTATGTTCTTTTGTGATATATTACATCTACACCAGTGCATTTTAGCTATTTGCAGGGGTTCCCCACTCTGTTTTTTCAGTGCTGTATTTGAAGGGTAAGACTATGCAAGTGTATTACTGAAAACGAATACTATTCACTTTAAAATGTTTACAAGTCTAACTTGAAAATTTTTGCTTTACTTAGCCAAAAAGCCAGCTAGAAACTAGGCTTTTGCTTAAGTGACGAGACTTGTTTTCACTGTTTAGCAGAGATAGTGAGTGCCTGAAGGACAAGGCCTCCTGAAATAGTATCAGAAAACTGTGAGAGCTAGACCCACGAAATCCTGTCCCCACTAGCTTTACAGATTTGCCTCTGGACCAGACTATCCTCAAAGCTACACATAAAGCATCAAGGGAAACATGGTTTGCTCAGAAGTGCCCATGATTGAGTTGACAAACATACAGACGTGACTGCTGGTTAAAAAGACCCAGGGGTCCTCTGAGTGAGCGAAGGAGCCAAGGTGTTTGACAAAATAGGTGACTGCCTCAAGTTCAATCTCAAGGCTCAGTCTGCTTATCAGCATTCTCTCTCTTGAACCAAGTTAGTAGCTCACTAGGTGACTGCTGTTTAGCAAGAAAGTCTGTAGATGACCTGTTTCCTCCTGTTTGAAAATGTCATGCCGGAAAAAAGAAAAAAATCAGCTGGCTGGATTACTGTTGTTAGCAAATACGTAATAAGGCAGGTTTGTTTTTTTTTTTAATCCGTTGATGAGGGTTTTAATTACAAAAGAGAAAAAGATAGAAAAGTCTCTTCATTTTAATGATTAAAGTAAATTCCTATTTCAGATAATTAAATCAGCAGTTAAACCAGAAAGTTCTAACTAATACATTCAACAACAATTATGTGTTTGCATCAGTGTCATAGAATCTCTCTGTACAAGCCTGCGTCTGATAGTTCAGTGTCTTGGTCACAAGGAAACTAGTTATACAGTGGCAGGGCAGAATGGGAACCCCTACACAGTGCCCACTGATCCAGCAAGCATTAAGCCAGGAACCAGTTTAGTTTTAGGAGGTTTAGGACTGAAACAAGATTCCTTACCACCAACTTCTGTGAGATTTTAGCATTCACAAATCCAAATGTCAAGATGTACAGGCAAGAATGTTTTTCAAACAGCTGAGTTGTAGACTTCTTATAGATCATAATGGCCAGTGTGATAAGCAGTCCGATGTGCAGGCCTGNATGCAATAAATCACAGGCATAAATTATTCAAGCCTCATTCATATTTTTAAAGCAACTTACTGCTATTGTAGATCCGTTTTTTCCAACCCCTCCGCCAAAGATGACACGGAAGTAATTGAAAGAAGAAAGTGCTGTTCCACACAGTATGCCAAAAACTGCAATGAACTTCAGTTCTAAGCCCACCAAAGGGACCTTAGCAGGAAAAATAAGAGAAAGATATTAAAAGTTAAGGAAAACAGCTTTTTTCAAAAGTGATTTTAAAAGCTACTGATGCCTAATAAACAATTGTTTTATTTGAACTCTTGCTTTCCCAGGAACAAGTTCAGCAGGACACTGTTTGGAATTTATTTCCTCACTAAGGAGAAGATGAATTTCTTTGATGTTTAAACTCGACTTCTGAGTACTTAAGTTCTGGTCTTGAAATTCAGTTAGATCCTACTGTGTTTGTCCTTACCATGTTCTTCAAATATTTTTACTACATAAGCAAAGACTTGACACAGACTACTGAATCACCAAGGCATGGGAGGGGGGAGAAGGACGGTTCCTACTATTTCACTGGGTAACACAATACTGAACCACAGGAAATATAAACACCATCTGCCTGCTTTGCGTTTTGGTAAATGTTGTTTGTATGCTGTACCTTTGCATTTAGAATAATTTCCAGATACAAATTTTAATTAAACAGTTACCTTTCAGAATCAATTGCAGTTTCAAGGAAACTTCCAAAGGCAGCAGAGGATTAAAAAAAAAAAAAAAGTAATAATAAATTGAAACCATTGACTATATTTTTGAATATAGATTGTTTTGAGATACAGCATAACTACCACAGATTTTTAATACTGAAGAAAAATAAATCATAATAAAGTCTAATGCTCCTACTTAATTTTCCAACATGAAAATAAGCTGTTTGAAAATAGAACAAAAGCATCTTACAGGATGGGGAAAGGAAACAAAGTTTAGCTAAACACTTCTTAATTGCTGAGTATACTAGTGAATTAATTTCGGTTAATTCGCGTTGCTTATCAATAGCATGGAATGGTCTCAGTTCTTCCATGCAGTATAACCAAACAGGACTATACATTTCTGAGTAAAGACCCAAGAAAGGATGAAGACAATACTCTAACATACTTCTGATCCCATCCACTAAAGTGCATCTTTAAAGATCAGAATAAAAGTCAGAGATAGGGAAATAGTTTTGGACAGAAAACGATTCTTTAAATATAGATATTTACAGTTATGTCAGTTCTGACATAACTTAAAAATCAGTACATCTCCACTGGCAAGTAAATATGGATTATTTAACCAAAAACCCCCTGACTTCATCCCATGGTTTTGTTAGATTAAAGCACATAATCTTTAAATTTTAAAATAAAGTATCCTATAAATTATTTAACTGAACAGAAATGTATGTCTTACAATAAAATATATGAAAGAAATAAAAACTAGAACCAAAGCTACTTGTTAAAGCTCAAGTATCTGCAAAGTATTAGTTCCAGATCAGAAGTTTGTAGGTGGCAGATGGGGTCTTTTTTCCTCTATGTAGCTCTAAATTTATGTAAGGTAACTACAACATAAAAATAACCCACACGTGTACAATAAACTAAACCAGAACATTAGACAACTAGTAGGTGTTGATGGTACTTGTACTTCAAATACTGTAGGAACTGTGAACGGGTAACAGAAGCTGAATACCCAAGAGGAACTCTGAACACTTAATACACTTACCTCGTAGTCCCATATTGCTGGGCCACCATATGCAGACACCAAGAGCAGCATTGTTATGGCTATCTGAACTTCAGTCACATCAACTCTACGAAGGAAAAAAATGGGAGATTTAGTTAAAGAAAAGGTCTTTGCTGTAAGCGTAAGGCAGGCAGGCTGGGAATCAAAAAACAGTGACTATAAATTACCTCCTTAAAAGTACTTCAAATTACTTCCTTGTATACAGAATACGATTTTCCTTGACTGAGAAAGATACTGTATATGGAGGGACACATCTCTGGTTGAGATTTAAAATTAAACCTATACTCCTTATTTAGAGCAAGCTACATATAATTTTAATGGGGGGAAATCTTTAATGACTACATTGTTAACTATTTCAGAATTTTGTATAAATTTACAGACTTGTTGCTGTGTAAGTATCAACGTTTAAGGCAAGCTCACAGTAAATACAATAAAACATTTCAATTAAAAGCTTATCATATAAAAGTATGGGCCATGAAGAGCAGGCTGGGACAGAAGGGATTTCTTTAAGCCGTCATAGCATGAAAACTTGACAGATAGAGCCTGCAAAACAGAAGGCAGTACTTTGAGGACTGACTAAGCATCTGTCCTGTTTCAGAAGACATATAATTGAAATCTTGTTTTTTTCCATAAAAACATTTTTCAAATAGGTGGCCTTGTATGCCCCTTAAAGTCTAGACTCTGCATTCCACCTTTTTTGCTCTCAGACAAGATAGCCAAACTCTGACATCAAAATCAGTATGAGCAAGATTAAGAGCAAAGACCCCACATAAACCTGGGGTAATTCGGCAAGCACTGCCATAGCTCCATGAAAGTCCTCGCCAAAGGATGCAATGGATGCAGAGAGTTTGAAGGAAGACTGAAAATGTCTATGGAAGGGAAACCCATTAGCAGGGGAATTTCTCTAAAAATGCATGTGGTTCAGAGTCCCCTGGGCTGAAACTGTTCTGTGGCTGGGAGTTTACAAAGGGAGGTACTCTAGATGCTTGCTCTGTCTCTGCTCCTACACAGAGCATTTGTTTACACTGCAGGCAAGACTTCTCTGGTCTGAGCCTGCATGGTGCTTCTACGGGTTCCAAAAACAAATCTGCAGATAAAAGAGCCAAATGCATGCAGCTAAATATATATACAGCTAAAATCAGCTGCTAAAAGAACTCATCTTCTACTCAGTATTATGCAGCGTTTTAAAGTTCTTGGCAAGTAAAACACAAGTCTGCTAGGCTGGAAGGGAGATAAGGAAGAAGGTAAGAGGAAGAGAGAGCAGGGAAAAAAACAAGAGGAAATGGAAATCAAGTAGCTAGCAGTCTTGGACATTAAGCCACATGTACTTCTAAAGATACCTACTTACTTTCCAAACCTTAGTATGCCTGATACATAGGTCTGCCAGTGAGCAGAATAGAACATGAACAGTCCCACAAAACAACAGAAAAACAACCAGTCAGGATTTGTTCCTAGTCGGATTGCTATGCAGGATCCAAGGACAACAAAAACTGAAAAGCAGAAATGAACATGTTAGTCATATGTCCTCTTTGCTTGCATTTAAGAGAAATAAAAAAAAATCACAAGGCATTTTACATCACTGTAACAAAGTCATGATATGACTGACACTTTACTGAGTAGCTAACCTCAGGGACAGTCCTTTCAGGAGACACCAAAACACAGGATTCCCTCCAAGTGAGGGCCGCACCTTCTAGCCTACAGCAGGTCATTCTCTCTTCTTCTGGCCTTGTCATCTCATGTTCTTTGTGACACTGACAGCTTCAGCTGAAGAGCCGAGCTCAAAGAGACTGGTAGCTGCACTTCTATGGGAAGTGAGGTGTAAAGAACACACCAGCTCCCAGGGCAAATGTTCCAGCCATTATAGAAGGACAGGCATTGCCACCAACAGGAGCTAAGCTATGAAAGTAAAACTGAGCAAGGCTTACTTTTTAAGGAGTCCAACTTTTTTAAACTCACTCTTCTAAAGAACGTAAATTATCCTTCTCCTAAGTGCTAGGATCGATGCCATATTATCGAACTGTTATTTTGGCACCTCACTCCTAAAGCAGAACTCTTAGTTTCACATGCCAGCATCAGTCTTTTAGATACTTAAAATCTTTTATTAAGCATCATCTGTACCTTACTGGAAAACACAGGCTATATACAGTAAAGAATCTTTAAGCATGCTCTTACAGAATCCTTTGTTTACCACCTAGCTCATTCAAATAACCTTGTACAGGAAGATGCACAGTAAGAGCAAAACACATGTTACCCAACATCTGCTGAAGGTGCTTCTGAAATATCCTCCCTGCTGCTGGTCAGAGATGTAAAGGTCAGGGGCAGCCTTGGCTGCAGTGACCAGGGGATGGTGGAGTTACCCTAAGAGAAGGGAACATGCTGACCCTGCTCTGAACAGAAGGGTGAACTAGATGTTCTCCAGAGGTCCTTTCCAACTTCAACAAATCTGTGATTAATCAGCTGCTCTTGAAAACGGGGAACTTGTTTAAAAGTAGGATGAGTAACAGTAGGTTAAGGCTACCTGTGGAAATAGAGTCGCAACCATGATCAAAGAGTTCTCCTAGAGGAGAACTACTGTTTGTTCTTCTGGCTTGCTTCCCATCAATGGCATCCAGAGACTGGTAGATAAAAAGTCCTAATGCACCCAGGATGTATGCCCAAAAAGGTGCCTGAAAGAGATTCACAGGAAAGGTCACTAGGCAGTTCCAAATTTCTTAGTTGACAATCTATTTCATTAGAAGTAAAATATTGTTCAGCACAGAACTACACTACATTGTGCTATTTTTTACTTAATGGACAAACCATATTCTGCTAATCTCTACGTGAGCTCTAGTAACTACCATAATGAACTACTCCAAATATACCAGTGAAATGTAGGTCCTGCTATTCATTAAAAAAAAACACACCAAAAAACTTTAACCTCTCTTCTGCATCAACTGACTTATTTTTCCACTTAAAACCACAGTATTATTTGTATACTTTGTGCTGAAAAATGTTATGAAAATTAATCTTTAAAAAAGAAAGTAGTAGTAAGGCACTTTACTAAAGTTCTCAGCAGTTTATGTGATAGACGCCCAGATGATTTGCTCAGATTTGCAACATATAGATAAAAAAACCCATTAGATTTTACTAAAGACTTCAGCTTTTAGGGAAAGATATACTTTCCAATTTTTCCAACATACAAAAATTGACTACACGGCACTCTGGACAAAGGTTTGAATAAATTAAATAATTCAGTAAATATGATGGAGCAACTATCTACTTAATATAGACTATCATAGTTTCAAAACAAGCTGTGAATCTGTTCCATTAACCCCAGCCTTGGCTTCAAAGGAACTGATCTACCATAGAACCTTTCAAAAGCATTCTTTTCATATGCACAGTCCTTACGTCTTTGTTTGTCCAGGAATTAGTTTTTACCAAAAATTATTTGTAACACCTTTTGAACAACGTACAGGTAACATTTTTGCCTCAAGTAGTTTCCAGAGGTATCCTTAGCATTTAGAAGCACAGTTCACAAAATGAGAGTCACAGTTAGGTATAAAAGTTGGAAATGCAACTTGCAGGTTAAGCAAGTGAAGAGCCACAGGCAGTCACAGAGCTGAATCCTTTCCCACTCCCAGGTAAGGGACAGCTGCTGTGGCTCTACACCTCTGCAATTCCTCCCCTGCAGCACAGACCAGCGGGATTACTAAATCCAGTAAAGGCTATTCTGCAGATTTAGACAACAGACCAAATCTCAGTTAGCCAAGATTTGTACACACTCACATAAACCCAGTGTCACTGCCGGGGAAAAAGAAAAAATGACAGCCCGTCAGCTGCAACTGCAGAGACAGGAGAGGGCAGCAAAATAAGAATGCAGATGAAGCGAGCTGCTCCTCCAAACATTGTTTTCTCATCATCGTTATACTCACTGACTTGAGGTAGGAAAAAAGTTATGCCTCCAGTTAGACTGACTGATCACAAAACACATCATTTCCAAGATCCGCCGTGCTTAAGGGAAGTTCAGTTCTGAAGAGCTTTTTTGCTGTTATTTAAGACTTTCTCGTGTATTCAAGGCTGGCTGATACTGTATGTTATCACTTAGTTTAGTGCTTTTAATACAGAAACAATATTACCAGCAAATTTACCATTTTCCTGCTATCCAGTATTTGGATAATTTCATTAATAAAACATTCCACCATTTAAAGTCAAATGGTTGGCTGCTTTGCTCAGCTTTGAAGGAAAAGTCAGTCAAAGAATTAGGGACTCCAGCTATAGGTGAGAAGTCTAGATTTGGATGTACATATAAATCTAGAAAACTTAGAAAATTCTTCAAAACTGGCAAGGCCATCCCTTAATCCAAGGAAACTAAGAAAAATCGTAATCACAGATGATACCGGAAGCCTTGAGTAGATATTCTCATTCCAATGGACATTTAATGTATTTTAAAGACATTTACAATTTGATCACCGATATTACTGTAAAGTGCCACAGAGGTAATCTGCAGTGCTTTATGAGGCATCCTTACTGTGACATACTTCTACTAAATTTGAAAAGATAGCTTGAGATCTATCAAAATTTATCACGCTGATCTCTGGATTTTGGCAAGTAAACCAGGCTGCATCTGGCAATTCTGCCCAGGACACCACTGTTTTGTTGGGTGCATTAGGCTCCCCTCCTTTTGCAACCATCTACCTATAACTGAAATAAATTTTAGTTTTCTTTAAAGTCATCAGGTTCTCAATATCATGGACCAAAGTAGACCATATCCAGTGATAAATATACTAGCCAACTTCCTTACTCTGCATTCACCCCTCCCACTGCGGGGCACATCACCAACCAAGTCAAATGCCAGAGTGTGGGCAGTTTCTTATTTAAGAGGATCATTTCCATAACTGAAACACCAGTCAGGAACAGAAACCTGTTATGGCACATTTTTTTTGTCATTAGCCCTAGTGCTGTATGCTTGGAATTATCACAGTTGTTTGAAATGCAAGCTCCATGAAATACAGCCTCAATTGTAACCAAACCAGAAGGCTTCCGTGCTGGTTACTACAGTCAGTGTATGCAAGTTTCCATAACCCACACAACACAATGCAAGAATTCTTGTTCAAGGTAATATCCTCTACGCTTACTTTACCTCAAAGCAAGTATAGTATATTAAATGTAAAAATAAACAAATAAATCAGCTTCAACTCCAACTTCTCTGATTAGGTCTTTTTGAGAAAGCAATGGCTTTTGTTAAGTTGCAAGTTATAGTAGGGGTGTAAATCATTAGGACTGCTGATCCAAGTCTGTCTGCATTAGCTCCTGCTGGGACAAATAAGAGCAACAGCACCCCCAGACTCCAAAACTAAACCACTTTGCTCCTTGACGATCTAGAAAGAGGGGGAGAGTTTTCATCCTCTTCCCAGTAAGGATCATCTGTATCCATGAACACCTGTAGCAGATGCATCTGTATCCCTGCAGCTGTAAAGAAGAGAGGAAGATCCTAGTGAGAACAGGAGAACGGGTGACTGAGAGAGATTAGAAACAAAATCTGGAGCATCTCATCTCTAGGCTGTCAGTTCAAACTTAACCCAAAGTGATAATAACCAAAGGCCACTTGTGATTCACTATGCATTTAGCATGAATACTCTAACATTTTAATTGGTAAAATACAGTTTTCCAAAACACCGAAGGCACACAGAAGTTTCTGCAGTTCCTAATAACCACCGATTCTCTCTGCTGTCCACCCTCTCAATACAGCTACAGCTGCCGTCTGCTCCACCTTCTCACACGCCTGGCTGTCCAGCCAGGGATGTCCCCTGCCAGCTTCCCACGCTGAAACCAAGTCGTTTGCAAATTAGAGAGGGGGGAGCATTTGAGAATGCCGACGTGGCTGGCAGACTCAGCAGAAAAGTCAGGAGGCTCCCAATAATCATCAGCTTTTCACTGATGAGGTGTTTATTACCTCTGCCCAAAGTTATATCCTGCCCAAGCAAATGTATTATTTGGCCAGAGCTAGATGCTGTTCTCCTGGAACTAGAAGAGAACACAAACCTGAGGGAAGGGGGGTGGAGTGTGTGTGTGCTTCTCAGCTTCAATTAAAAAGGATGTGTGAAAGATGATACAGCCCCAGAATCTTGTCACACACAGATTTGGTCATCTACTGAACCAGAGGGTGTCACAACAAAACCATGTGCATATAGTGTGTGACAGGTATGTGTGGCATGCCTGTCCCTCAGGAAAAAGTGTAGGTTGAACAGCAGTCCTTAATCCTCTGTTCCTGTGATTCTGTAATGGTTTAACCCCAGCCAGCAACAACCACCAGACAGACGGTCACTCACTTATCCCCAGTGGGATGGGGGAGAGAATCGGAAGAGCAGAAGTGAGAAAACTCGGGGGTTGAGATAAAGACAGCTTAATAGGTAAAGCAAAATCCATGCGCACAAGCAAAGCAAAACAAGGAATTAATTCACTTCTTCCCCTTGGCAGGCAGGTGTTCAGCCACCCTAAGGAAAGCAGGGCTTCATCATGTGTAATGGTGACTTGGGAAGACAAATGCCATCACTCCGAGCATCCCTCCCTTCCTTCTTCTTCCCCAGCTTTATATGCTGATCATGATGTTATATGGCATGGAATATCCCTTTGGTCAGTCGGGGTCACCTGTCCCAGCTGTGTCCCCTCCCAGCTTCTTGCACACCCCCAGCCTACTCACTGGTGGGCTGGTGTGAGAAGCAGGAAAGGCCTTGGCTCTGTGTGAGCCCTGCTCAGCAATAACTAAAACATCCCTGAATTATCCACACTGTTCCCAGCAGAAATCCAAAACATAGCCCCATGCTAGCTACTGTGAAGAAAATTAACTCTAT
>VZTO01016471.1:6005-22651 GCA_013400615.1 Syrrhaptes paradoxus | reverse complement strand
GGTTCAAGCTGGAACACAGGAGGTTCCACTTGAACATGAGAAAAAACTTCTTTCCAGTGAGGGTGACAGAGCACTGGAACAGGCTGCCCAGAGAGGTGGTGGAGTCTCCTTCTCTGGAGACATTCAAAGCCCGCCTGGATGCGTTCCTGTGTGATCTGATCCAGGTGTTCCTGCTCTGGCAGGGGGACTGGACTAGATGATCTTTCGAGGTCCCTTCCAATCTCTAACATTCTGTGATTCTGTGAGATTCCACCCCACAAAAGAGCATGGACAGCTGCAAGACTACATGTGCCAAGGAGACCCCTTACCACTTATTTCAAGCAAAGCTCTAGAGCCCAGAGAGTTCAACAGCCCAAGTTTTTGCAATATTTAAAGACTCAGCCCCCCTTAATTACTCATCATATTTAGTAATAATCTTGCTTCCTCAATCTGCAGCTACTGATTTTGCCCTAGTTTTACATGGCCCCTCTGTGGAACAGATCCGGAATAGAGGCAGACATTTGTACTGGACTTCCTCCCTCTTCCCCCTAAACACGGATAATTTCCCTCACTTCTGTTCAGCACAAAGCACTATGGACAGTTGTACTAATAGCAGGAGAAGGGAAGGAGACATTTAAACCTGCATTACAGCAGGAGGAGTGTAAAAAAAATACAACTAAAAATCAAATAATCATACTACAGCCCAAGTGCATTTCATGCACACCAAGGACTTCTTGCATTCCTTTAGCACCCTCTTCACCCCAACAACCTCCTTCTGAAAGAGCTTCCGTCCCTCTGTGTCGGGATTCCTGAACCTTCACTGTCTTTATACCAAATACCTCTTTCTCCTATTCACTACTGAGTGCTCCTTTATTCACTCCTGGGTATTGGCTGGATTCCCCACCCCACGCAGTGTTTCACACTTCTCTTCCACCAGGTCAGCAGCTCAATGCTTCTTCCTTTACACCCCCGTGTCCCCAGTTCATACCAGCTGCTCCAGTTCACCCTCTTTTCTACTTCCCTGTTACAAAGCCCAGTTGTGCCCTTGCTGTTTACATAATGTCATGCCTGTCAATATCTTCCCCTCATTTCTCCCTCTGTCAGGAAAAAACTCAAGACAATCCCTTTTTCAGTTTAAAAGGTGGGGTGGGTTTTTTTTTGTTTGGGGGGTTTGTTGGGGTCTTTTTTAAGGGAGTTTTTTTTAAAAGAGAGAGAGAGAGAGAGACAGCCCCTCGACAATGTTCCTCTTCCTCCAAACAGTTGATAGCAGAGCTAGGTGAAGTCACCTAGACTCCCCTCAGCTTTTTGGTCTCCCTAGATGTATGGCTTTCTAAATAGCACACTTCGGCAAGATATGGCATCATTTTATTAATTTCCTACACCATTTCTTAAACAATTCTACAGAGCTAGCCATCACGAGACTCCTGTCGGTCCCTCTGCTCTCTGCATGAGAACCCTTGAGCCCCTGCCCCCTTTCACCATCACTGACCAAACTGCAAATCCATAATCCATGCTTTTCTCTTCCTGTCTTCTTCTATTCCCAGTAACCTCCAGGAAATTATAGACAACAGGAAAAAAGGCTTTTAAAAACCCCCAAATAAATAAGACATGAGGGAACCTAAGAAGCTGAGAACAAGGAGGACAAGTCTTTATCACTGGATGAAATCTAGTCTGATCAGTTTGGGGGGCTCTTTGCTTAGATCCTGCTTTAACTGCTACAAGTTTGGGTATGTTTTATTTTTAATAGATATAAATTCAATACAAAGTAATAATTACTTTTAGCATGAACTTCTGTCCTAAAATTCTAGCTTCCCATGGTATATCAGAGAGACCTCTGGCTGACCTTGAAGGATTACCGAAGCTAAGCCCTTCTATGAGCAGGATCAGTGTTTCCGTTCTCCCTTTTAAAAAGACAGAGAATTATGTTTAGCCAGTTTTCTTCCTAGTCTTGATGCAAGGAAAAAATTAACATGTCAGTTTTCCTCAGAATGGGAAGGGGTAAAACCTAATGAAGTAACTGCAGCTACTTCAGAGAAGTCAGCTGGCAGTGGAGCAAAAGAGTTCACGGCCAAATGGTGGGGCTAAAATGGAAATCCTCACCTAAGAAATGCACTCTTTTACACTCTAACACAGCAAATACACACTGTTCATCCTTAAAGTCAGAAAAACTTTTAATTCCTAAAGATTTTATAATTGCAATAGGACATAATGGAAGCTGGAAGTACAAACACGTTCAAAGGAAGTAATTACAAAGGCAAAATCATGAGGTGGAAGGTGTGAGAAAACAGATCCATCAGTTGCTGTTCTAGCAAGTAACCTGAGTAGAATCCCTCACCAAGAAACCCCTAAACCACTTTTGGCATCTGGAAGGGTGCATCAGGGAAAGATGTCTTTTCTACGCATCTGCTAGCAGTTGCTCTCCGAGGGTTTTCAGCTACCAGTCTTACTTGTTTTGGATGGTTTGTACAAACATCAAGACTTCAGTGTTTTCAATAAGGGACTAATAGAAATGGCCCACTTAACACGGGTTAGGGGGGAAAAAGTACCCAAACAACAAAACAACCACACAAACCAACTCATAAAAAAAATTACATAAAACCCAAACCTGCTTGTTATTTTATCTGAGTCTTCTATCCAGTACTCTTACACTTGCACCAAGAGAACATAACATGTTCTTGTTAGTCCATCAGGTAATCAAGACTTGTTCACGAATGGAAGAGGTTTCTTGGCTGTATAGAGCTGGCATTGAAGGGCACTATGCTATTAGCTCAGTCTGTGGTTCAATCACCTTTAACACTACTTTCAGTTCCGCCTTCCCCCAGCCCTTCCAGCCTACACATCCAAGTCAAAAGTACATAGTACAACAGTACGTATAGCTCCTACTAGTGTTGCAGCAGTTTTAGCTTTTTAGAAAAAAGCCATCCAGAACCATAACATCTTAGGTGGAAGACAAGCTGAGCCATTAAACAAGCATAAGAGAATAAAGGATGCCCTAACTGATGCAGCAAGAGAAAGTGAGGACTATTCTCTGCACTGGGCAACTCGTAACAGGCTGGGAAACTCCGACAGAGCTCCTCAGATTGTCAGAGAAACCGTAGGCAACCCAATTTAAGCGACAGCAGCATCAACCCATGTTAACAAACCTGTTTTCCCTCCAGAAGCTAAAGCAATTAAACCTTTCCCACACAAACGGGAAGCATTTGAGCTACTGTCAGTTAACACGTGTGACACAACCAAACCTCAACTCTGAACTAAGCGATGCTGAAGTGGACTCAGCCATGCCTCGTGGCCAGCTCTGCCCTGCTCCTGGGCACATCCCGCTCCCTCTCTCCTGGCTGGTACCCGTTCCTACCTCCACAGCCTGTTACAGCCTTCCACTTGAGATGGGAGTTGACACAGCCTACCTCTCCTTCCCAGCAAGCTTCCGGAGCAGAGGCACACCCATGAGACTTAGGAGGGTCCCTAGAGGAGGCTGAGGCACCACGCTCCAGGACAAGCCCAGCCTCACCCCTGCTCCACAGCAAGTGGCACAGGCCAAGTGCCCATCAGAGCCCTGGCACTGCACGGACCTCTGCTTTGTGAAGGGCCAGGGAGGAGAGCAGAGCCCACCAAAACTCGCCCTGTCCTGTGATCCCCCAGCATTTCAGCTTTCAAACCTTAACATCCCTCTCCAGCTTTACCCCTGCTCCCCCAAAGCATGACCCCCGCATCACCGCTGCCCCGACTTCCCTGGGCAAATCCGCCGTGCTCCCTTAGCCCTCCCTCCCACGGGCAGGGCCACGCGTGCCACCGCAGCGGAGCCACAGGTGACAGGGCACCGCTCCCCGCGCTCGGGCCCGTCGCTCCAGCTGCCCTCAGGAGGTGCCGGCGCGGCCCCCGACACCGGGCCGCCCGGGGCCGAGCTGCGGCACCCGGCTCCCGGGGCTGGCAGGGCAGGAGGGAGCTGGGGTGAGCGGGGGGCCCGCGGGGCGGCGGCCCGGGCTGAAGGGAGACGGTGCCGGGAGGAGTCAGTGGCGGACGGGGGAAGAGGTCGAGCTGTAACGGAGAGGCGGCGGCGGTGGCCGTGGGGGGCGGTACCTGCTCGGTGGCGGTGGGGCAGCAGGCGATGAGCGGCAGCGCCGTCAGGCAGTTCAGCAGGAGGCCGCCCAGGGTGATGGCGTTGGGGGCCAGCCCCAGCGGGACCTGCTCCACCAGCCAGGCCCAGTAGGGCTGCAGCCAGGGCTCCAGCAGCGACCGTCCGGCCGCGCTGTAGCGGTGCTGCTCCAGCCGCTTCAGCTGCGCCGGGCTGAGGGGCGCGGGCAAAGCCCAGGTCACCACCATACCGCCACCCCACCGGACGGCACCGGGCTCAGGCCGTCGCCGCCGCTCGGGGCGGGGCGAAGCTGAGGGTTGCGGCGCAGCGGCGGGAGGCGGAAGAGGCCAACGCCCAGCGACGGCTCCGCATAAAGGGAGCGCCCGCTCCCCCCACCCGGCAGCTAACGTGGGGCCGGTGTCTTCGCGTGCGGCCTGCCGGTGGTTCCTCCAGTTCGAGTGCGCGGCTCCCTTCCTTCCCCGCAGCAGGAGCCCTGTTTCTGGATGGGTTTCCCTGCGTGGTGGCTCCGCCAGCCCCGCCTCGCTGTGAGGGGATGGGGATCCCCCCGGCAGCAGGGGAAGCCCTCGGTCGTTGAGGGGTGCGCCCCGGGAGGGCCCCTCACGCCTGCCGCTGTTTCCCCAGGCCCGTGGGCAGCCCCGGCTGGTGCTGGGGCCTGGTGTGGGCATGTGCGCCCGCGGCTCCTCACTGCTGGGCGCGGGCAGGGTGGGTCGAACCCCCCTCTCCCTGTGACTTCCTTTATTCATCGTATTTTCCTTTTGACAGTTGTATAATGCAGCTGGCGGCCGCAGCGGGGGTGCAGGCAGCAGGTGGCCTGGGAGGCTTTTTGTAGGAGCAAGGCCTAAAGGCAAATCTTGAGCGGCGGGCGACCTCCCCGCGGTCAGTTGGTCACCGCAGCCGTGCATGCTGCTGGGAGGTGGTCCCCATGTGTCAGCCAAGGGTCATCTGCCACCAGGAGGGGACCCGCTGCCTGGGGCATGGTGGTCTTACCTGTCATGGGGCACCTGGATGCTGTGTTACTCAGGACTTGCCTGATCTTTTTGACCTGCTTAGAGAAGCTGCTTCAAAACAAATACGCCTTTTCAGAAATGGTGGCAGGCAGAAATATTTGGTCATGTGAAGGATTTTCAGTGTATCCTTGATAGGATAAAGTATGTGCCCAAGGAAAGGTGAACACTATGTAGCTGGGTGAAAGACGAAGTAAAAAGTGTCAAATGCAGCCTCTAATGAGTGTTATATACCCAAAGAGCATCTTAGCATCAGGAATCCTTTTTTAAGTTATTCCACCAAGAGCCAGAGGCTACAGCTTTATGGCCAGATACAGCACTTTCCTGGGCCGAGCTGTTTCTCAAAGTGAGCCGATTCACTTTATCTGATAACGTGTTTTTGAGTCTACCACAAGGGTCAGGAATGCTCGATGTACGAAAAGGTGGTTTCAAATTCTCTTCACATGATATTTGCATCCCAAGTGCTATGTCGTTCATCAGCTGATTTCATTTACAGATAACTAAATACAGCATGATATGGCAATTTGGGATTAGGGACAAAAACAGGGAAAGGAAGGGGTAATATATACCATCATAAAGAAAGATTCAGTAACAGCCAACTAGAGAGTGGCAAAAAGGAAATGTCACAGTGTCACATTTACAACCATCCAGATCCCGAGTTCACTGCTGTGGAGTCACTGTGTTTGGGAAAAAAAAAAAAACACTGTTTCTTTTAATACCGTGTGCATCACTGTGGTTAATGAACGTAATGGTACTGGTATTTATGGAGAGATTGCTCATGCTCTTTGTGATACCAAGAGGAAAAGAAGAGAAAACAAACTAGGAAAAGAAGTGGAAGGGAAAGTAAGTGGTGTAAAAGTGAGTGCCACATGAGTAGAGGAAGAAATCGATTTCTTACTAAATTTATCACTGACCTTGAGGAAGGGTTTGTTTTAATTTAAAAAGTATTCAGCAGCAAAGCATAGAACAAGAGAACACAGAATGTAAAGTCCAGTGCGTTTAGACCTCCAGTGCTTCCTCAGTATTCAGGATACAGTTTTGCTTCCAAATGGTCTCTGCTTCAGCAGAGCAGCAGCTTTACTTGTCAGTCAGGAAAGCAGGCTATGAAAATCAAGTGACAGTAAGTACGCTGTGCTTAAAATAGAACACCTTTTGCTCTAGAATCTCAAAATGTAACAAAAGACATTTGTAAAGTAAGTCTCCCTTTACAATGGTTTAAAAGGTAGCAATGTGATACTTTTTTTTTCCCTTAAAAGGAAGTACAGGAAGCTTGAAACATTTTTTATAAAAGGAATATTTTTAAAAATTTCCGACTCTCAGTAAAGACCTCCTTATAAACAGCGTATCCCAGTTGAAGCATTCTTTAAAAGGTTTGCATATGGTTTTCTCTTCCCCTTTCTGTGTTTGTGAGGTTGTTTTCAGTGAGGAGAACATGGGCTGGCACTGGCCGTGATCTTTTAATGCAAATGGATAACTACGATGTTTGTATCAAGCTCCACACACAGCAATTTGAGAATGGATCTGTATTTGTACAACAGTAACATTTATATGCCAAATGCCCTTCCATGGGCAAGGAGAGCAAGCCAGGAGAGGACAAATCTTTTTTTCCTCTGGCTTCCTTAAAAATGAACCCCTTTTATTATTAACTTTGATTCTTCTTTCCATGTGTATCTGTGTGTGTATACATGTTTGGGTCTACCTTCTTATTCCAAAAAATAACTTTCCTTGAAGTATGTAAGTGAAACTGAACACCAAGTCAGAGCTTTCAAAAATACTGAAGTCGTACCAGATATGTGAAAGTGTGCAGAAAAGAAAAACCTTATTAAATGTGCTACTGAACTATAACCTCAGCACATACTAGTTGATGGAGAGTGTACACAGCAAACAGATAATATAAGGCAACTGGGTGAAGACTTAAACTTGTTTCACATATTATGAGACATCAGGGAACACAACCATAAGCCATAAGAGCACTACTAGTTTCAGTTCTCCTGGAGCTTTTGTGGTTTGCTGTTAGTTTTTCTCATATGACCAGGTTTTATTTGCTGTCCTCTGTTACTCATAGGTCTCTTTCAGGTTCACTGGTTTCCTGGAAATTCCCTCTGAGCTGACTTTGGAGAAATTTCTTCTTGGGATCATTGGGCTATATCTTCTACAGCATAATTCTGCTGCTTCTAGTCTCTCTAGGTTGTTTTGCCAGTAGCTTTTGTTGTCTTTGGTATATCTTCAGTCTCCCAAGCTGGTATTAACTGCAGATTGCATTAGCATTTTCTTAACTCTGTGATTGTGGTCACTTTGTTTCATCTATCAAACACCATCTGTGGAGAATCCCATTAGGCAAATCATCATAAATCAAAACTTTATCTTTTGTTATTCTCTAAGGTTCTTCAGCCTGTTTTAGATCTACTAAAAATCCCTTTCCTATCCCACCCCATCCTATCATTCCTCTCAAAGTAATTTTCAATTAATTTTTAATCCAGAAGCTTGGCTGGTCAGCACAGTTAGCAAGACTATGAATTGATAGCACATTAATGCCCACTCATCTCAGTTCCACCCACAGCCCGGTACCCAGCACTTCCTCCTCGTGTGGCACATCCTGAGCCGGAGGGACAGCCGATGGCAAATGCTAGGCAACGCAACTGGGGAGGAATTGAGGGCATCCGAGTATAATGCTTACCGTTCACACAGTGAAAAGCAGCTTACTTCAGCTTGTGTTTAACACTGCTGGCATCTGGTAGAAATTAGAGGAGCTAATTCCATCGACAGAGAGCCTACAGAAGCTGAGGTTTATGCTGGCTTCCAGGGTCTTATGTATGGTATGTTAAGACTGAGGAGGTGGATAGGTACCTAAGCTTGAAGCTGTAAACATCATTGCATACTAAGTACAGATAGCTGTGTGCAGCTTTTTTTTTTTGGCTTACTGAAAAGCCAAATTCACAATAACTATAGCTTTTGGTTCTGACTATAATATATCTCAACAGACTGATATTATTTTAAATGAAGGCCATGTGCTTAAATGCTTAAACCTGCATGACACTTACTGAAACTGACCCTCTCCCACAGCCTTCTGTGCTTCAAAACAGACGGAGTCCTGCTTCCCTGGTGTGATACAGAATAAAGATAATTTATTAATTTTGTATGGAATTTTCTTCTTAGTAGATGTGTTGCCTTCTTTCATGTGTAGGTGTGAATGAGTGTGTAGGAGAGAAGTGATTTTGGCAGGAGCAGGGTGAAATGCAGTGACCCTGGGATCACTGGGAGTGGAGAATTGCTTCCTTGCACAGATGGCAGCACAGAAGAAATTGCAAGGATAAAAAGAAGAAAAAGAAGAAAAAGGATCTCAGAGCAAGTAAGATTTACAGAAAAAAAAGTGAGAAAATGCATTCAGATCCCCAAAGTGAAAGACGTGATAATTCAACAGGGAAAACACCAGTTCATCAGTGGCTTTTCATAGTAACATGGTAACATTATTATTGCATAATTACTGACCGCTGCATGTTTGAAAATGTGCTGATGTCAAATAGCCATCTTGTAATGTACTACTGGTCTAAGTAGACCTTTATCTTTATAAACTGTAATTGGAGATCAATCATTAGTCAGTAAGCATATAACGTACCCTATCTATACAGCAAGAGTGAGAACTGGTAAATAAATGACTTGGCAACAGGGAATCAACAGCCTGGACAAATTGTGCGTGACCTTGTGTCTCACATGCTTCAGAGTTTGCTGGGGGCTTACAGACAATCCCCCCCACTCCTGAAACACTTAGAGATCAATGACGCTAGAGCTGGCAAAGTAGTGTAGCCGTTTGACCCTATCCAAGGAGTTTTTGCCTTGCAGGGTAAACTCTCTAGAGATATGGTCTGGGTCCTTTTGCTGTTACGATACCTACAAGAGTTCCATGAATTGCTGAGGAAAGGGGCGGATCCAGAATGATGAAAGCTGTCACAGTTGGCATTTATATTTAAAATATTGAAAACATATGGGTACAAAATTACACATATCTATAGCGTTTGTCTTCATGCCCATTCTGTGTCGTATCTTGAAGTGCAAGCTCATGGGTTAGGTGATTGCTGATATTGATTTCCACTCAGTGTGGTGGGCTCAAGTTCCTGCTTTACAATATGTGGAAATCAAACAAGAAATGTGGTAAAATGAGACAGAAAAAAACCTAAAAAAATAGTAAACAAGAACTTGATAGATCTTAAGCACTTCATATTTATTGTACATTAAATAAAACTATTTCAGTTCAGCTGAGAGACTGATGGGTCAGATTTAGGAAATCAAAACTTCTAAAGGAAGATATGTTCAGCTTAAATGTTCATTAAGTACATATGTATTAATTATGTTATAGTAAAATCATATTCTGTTAAACAATTCTCAGGTGAATAAGATACATTATCAAAGAGGTATGTATTCCAAGGGTCTTATTGCACAGCTACGGCTAATCCATGTACTTTCAGTCTGAGAAAGATATGCTTTGTACTACCAAGTACAACCCCTGACTGCCTCCTCGGGTTTATTACACAGCTTCTCCTCTTTCCTCATTAAAAAAACAGAACACAATATCAAACAGAAAATCAAGCTGAACATTACAAAATGTGTGTTGTTGTCTTCAGTTCACTTCATTGCAACCCCAAAGCAATCCATGCGTATTCTTTCTTTTCAGTAAGAGCACGTAGGGAAAATAAAACAACAAATAAGAAACAAAAAAAAAAGGAGGAAAAGAAAAGAAAAGAAAAGAAAATCCTCAGCTGCACATTTGTTCTGTCATTGCAAGAACTAAAATGCTGTAATTCTGCTACCAATTTCCAGTGCAGTGGGAGGAAACACTGTGGATGGACTCTCACTTCCCCTCAGTTTTGTCTGCCTGTACTTCTCGCATATATGAATCAATGACATGCGGAGGCACTCCATCCATCAATAGTCTGAAGAGGGAAAGCCCACCTACAAACAAGAACAAGAGTCAGTTTCAGGTTGAAGGTTCCTGGAGCTACAGCTTTGTACCTTTATTTTCTGGTGCAAGTGACAGAGATTTATTTTGTCCCTATTGCATGCCTCATTTTGCGATGTGATAAAATTCATCCCTGTTCAAAAGCCCAGCACGAGAATTAACCATTATTTTGTCTCTGTACTATACAGAACTTTCCTGTTCTCTTGCGCAGGGTGAATTTCATTCCTAGGATGTCATGTATTTGGTCATTTATCTCACCCCATGCAATAGTCTATGACAAGCTTCACCTCAAATAACCCTACTGGATTTCCATCAGGCTGTGTGAGTACAGTCAGAGATGGAAGTCAGCCCAGAGGGAACACTATAGAAAACACCTGACTATGAAGTGTGGAAAACACGCAGAGACATTCAAATTATTCTAGTGTTGGGTCTTATCATGGTTTGTAAGTATTTAGCAAAATATTTACCATGTTGCTTGAAAATAACAGGTGGGATGATACCTGGAAAAGAATCATTTAAAAACCCCAGGATTTTATATATAGGTGCCTTTAGTCGAAACTTTAATGTGCTGGGGAGGTCTGAAGAATTATTTTGAATTGACTTTTAAATAAAAATAGACCACATGTAGTCACCTTGGATCCAGGTGCTTATTCCCTGAAAGCTCTAAAGTTTTCCTAGGGCTTAAAGCTATTGGTATGTGATCCCAAAGCTGTGGGAGGTCCTGTACCAATCCCTAGGGAAGATCTACTCCTCACCTGTGCCCAGCATCTTAGCAGCAGCAGTGAGAGTCCATGCTCACAAGCCCCACTGACAAATTGAGGCCTTTTGTATTCAGCATTTCCTCCAGCCCTGCCAAAGCTTAGTTTCCTGCCTCTGTGAAACTAAACTTTTTTTTTTTTGTCTCCATTTTCCAGTTTTATAATCGTTGGAGTCAATATTCACTGAACAAGTGTCAGAAGTACCATTCCCAGCCCTCTAGGTCTATGTGCTTTCTGACTGTGGCTTAGCCACTGTGGCTGAAAAACCAGAACCAAAGCTGTTTTAAATCACTGCTGTAATAGAAACCTGGGCTTATAAGAAAGCTATTGGAAGTCTTCAGTGTTTTCTTTGGTGTTCTGGAAAAAGGGACAAGGCAAAAGACTTTTAAAGAACATTTAATAATTTTAGCAATTAAAGACAAAATATTTCTTTCTGTGTCCAGAAAAACATGTATGTAGTGTGTAACACACACTCCCACTAATGTAGAAGCAGTAATTTAGTACAAATAGTCCAAATCAGGAGTGAAGCTTTGTGCCATTGAAAAAAAATGTAATGGAAATGAAACACGTGGGTATTTCTGTTAATTTAATTGAGATCAGATGGCATTTGGAAGGAACAGTGGGAAAAATATAAATATTTTGCTAAAAACATTAGAGTCTGCCCTTTCTCAAGGCAAAGGGCGACATCTTTCAAGGTCCCTTCCAATCTCTAACATTCTGTGATTCTGTGTGGTTCTGTGATCTGTTGGAAGAAAGCTACATACCGTTACTGTTCCTCACACAGATCTGCATTAGTATTCTGCTCTGTAAGTTGCAAAACCACCCACTAATAACTGCACTTACCTTCTGAGCCTTTTCTGGAACACACCAAAAGCTTTAAAGCAAAAGTATATTGCCAAGATGAAGATATCACTGTCTCTGAATGCTTCAGCTAAGTGCAGCTGAGCTGCTACTCACATACAGCATTTATCCCAAGAACAGATTTTAGGAATTTATAACCTTTATTAACACAAGGATTATCCAATGAAATGCTATTAGTTACTCGTTATTATGAGACTGTGCTATCTCATTTAACACTGTCATTTTGGCAGAACTTCGTTCCCGACCTTAGGTAGATGCACACTACAGACAAAGAAAAGCATGCTGTTTGGCATTCTTTTAAATTCATGTCATTCATTTCTAAATGAAATTAACTGTGGAATAAATATTTCATTTATTCAGAGGTATATTCCTAGATGAAAATAACTGACTGTAAATGCAAAATGCTCTTTTATTACTTGCATTTTATTCATGCTAGTGAATCATGCTAATTCATGCACTGTTAAATTCCATTGAAACATATACTAGAAGGTAGTGGGATGTACTACTAAGAGGAACTACCGTAACAGGCAGTTATTATAAAAATCTGGTTTAATATGCATTAAAACTATCATGCTACTCCTTTTAAAAACCATTTTCATTAAGGGACATAATGAAAATCATGCCATACTGGGCAGACATTGTATGACGTGTAAACAGACATAAGCTTCATATGCAAGAACCATATGAAAGCTTACCTTAGATGGCAATATACATTCAAAAATCCTTACTGTGTAACTAAGGGAGAGAGAGAAAGAGAAGTAACAATTTAATTGCAAACACAACAGTAGAGAGAAAATTCGAGTGAAATTATGCTTACTGTTATGTCAAGGTGATGTTTTAATCCTTAGTCATGTAAAATATGTAGGAGAGAAGCACATGAAGAGTAAAAGGTAGGGATCCAGTTCCACTTCAAAATTATAATTAATATGTAAAAGCTATATTAATATGTAAAAGTAACTATAACTCCTGTAATTAGTCTAAAGTATAGATTGGAACCAAATTATTCAACTGACATTTATGATAAAAGTTTCCAAATGTAGCTTCAAAGAAGCTAACGCATATATATATATAGTATTTTCCATTAAGGAAAAAAAACCACACACATAACACTGAAGCATATATATATATGTCGAAACTCTATAAGGCAAAATAATCAAGTACAGACTAATTACATACCTGTGCACTGAAGACTACTTTGTCTCATATCCACAATTACATCACTTAAAGCGTGCTGTTTACTCTCTAGGAGCCCCTACATTTAATTAAACATTTTGACTCTATAAAACGTTTATATATATCTTTATATATGTATATATATAAAAGGACTCAACTTTGTGCCTATTGTAACCATCTCAGATAAATACCTTAATCCTTTAAATACTACAGGAATGTTAACTNAAAAAAAATAATTTCATTCTTAGATCCTGTAGTGTAAACTCAGGCATGGATTATCATTCTGAGCACTAACTTGCAACCAAAGACTATAATTCTGTAATAAAGAATGCCTTTTAAGCACAGCAAATGACTTTATGGTACTTCTGTTCTTTCAATAATTCTACAGACTAACTGAGAGTTGATTTTTTGACATGCAAATTTCTATCTCCTGGAAATATCTAGGTGTTTCAGTCAAAGGTAGTCACAGTCACTACATAAATTCTTTATAGCTACAGGTAGTTCTATGTCCAGTGGCATAGCAGAAATATGTCTAAAACCTTTGTAACTCTGCTGTTAGATACCCATATTCTTGATTAATTTGGCCTTCTTCGCTCATGTGACATAGACATTGTATGCCATGAGACACTAGCTAGTTTAATCTAAAAAAGCAAATAAATACACGCTTTGCATGCAGAAAATGCATTTGCATGTGGAAGGAGAGGATGGGAATGAAATGGAAAGTCCAGAGGAGTATGCTTATTATAAACCTGGTTATTCCCCGCCAAGAAGATTGGTTCTCCTGGATTAATTACTCCATGATATATCACTGCAGAATTAGAATATTTATAGTGGTATTTATTCACATGTGAAATTCTTCCCAGTTGATCTTAATAGCTTATATTTTTAATATTTCTTATACAGCATCTTTGCTAGTGTCAGCCTATTAGAGTGATCACCAACCTTGATTTCTTAAGATAAACATTCTCCAAAAACATTTGTTTCACGATAAAGGAAGCACAGCGCTTTATCTGACTCTTTTCATTGACCTCAGGGAAGCTGATAAGGAATCAGTTCCTCATTGCTTGTAGTGAAAGATTTACAGCCATGGTTAGGGATCTACCTCCAACTTAAAAGTATTTTTAATTTTCCTTATATAATATGTATAATTAGGTTCTGTGTATGCATCATCTTTCAGGTTATATGAGGCTGAGTTATTCTTTCATCTGAAATCTATTACATGACTTTTTTCTGCACATTTGTGTTTACAAAACAAGCCATTCTATGTGCAGTTATACCAAGCAGCTCATATAACTGCAATCTGTAAGTTTACTCAGCAAAACTGGAAACATAAGAATGAAGTACTGTCTGTCTGAAATAACATAAGTAAATGCAAAACCTTTTTTTTGACCACAGAATAGTTATTTTATTTTTTTTTAATTATTGTGCTCATAATGATGATTAAATATTTTTCAAGAAATGAAAGATAGGAACAACTAGGGGCTTTAATTTGGCACTACAATACTGCAAGTGAATGGCTAAAACATAGAAAATTGTAGCCTACTGATAGTATTCATGGCCATAGTGTTCATAGCTACTCAGTTGTTCAAATACTGTGCAAAATTGGAAATCCTAGACTGTTCTGTGAGTAGGCCTGTGACATTCTTAGGACTGGGCTTATATATATGCATGATAGATTTTATATCTTCAACACCTCGTAAATAGATAAACTAAATTCTAGCCAACATAAGGAATATTCACTGAATGCAGTATATACTGTTGCATGGCACAGAGCTCTTTAACATGAGTCACTATCCAAAGATCTGTAAGAACAGTGCTGTAGCTAGGAACGTTCACCAGCTACCTAGCACAGCCCTGAGCCTGTTGGTCTTATTCAGGCAACATTCAGCAATATCTCATCATTTTACAAATTCTGACCTTGCTTGTCTGATTACACACACACACACACTGCAATCCATTTCCAGTCAGCCAGAAAGCTGTAAGCCTTTGCTCTGCATCACTGTGATGAGCAGTCATCTGAGGAGCCTCCCTCCTAAATGAACAAACAGGCTGGGAAACTTAAGAGAGTGGTAATTCAACACAGAAGTCAACAGAAGAGTAAAATACGATGTTTTCATGCTTCGGCTGTTTAGTGCTCATTTGCATTTGTCTATATGATCTAGCAAAGCCTGACCCTCCCCTGGTTTGCCAAGCTACAGCTGCTGTATTCGCTTGATCCTGTTCCCTTTGAATTAACCAGCTGAACTGCCAGTGGTGTGAAGTGTCAGCTCTGAACCCTTACAACAGCTGTCCTGTATCTAAGCCCTACAAATTGCTAGTCTAAGCAGTCTTCAAAAAGGAGCCTAAAGCAACAACTAAACCTATCAGGATGGGGAGAAGAGTCTCGGCAAGGGTGACTGCTCACAGCCCAAACCCTTAGGAGAGAGCCACAATACCAGCCTTGGTGGGAGGGAGTGGGACTGCACCAGCAGGTGCTGGTAGATACGAGATTGGGTTCAGAAACCAACCGTTAACTAGGGGAGGTGGTATTTAGGTTAAAGCAGCAGCCCTTCCAATAGCTAAGAGGAGAGAAACAACACACAGCCCAGGTGGGATCCTAACAGCCTGCTTTTTTTCAGGACTTCTTCCAGATGGGATGCAAAACTAAGGTACTACCCTGAGCAAGATGCCCATGGCATAGTATTCCGTTTTTCAGTTCATCCTGTAAAGTAAATACTATTTTCTTTGAGAAGAATGAAGGCTTTATGAGTCTAGAAACCTATGCTACAAGTCTTTTGCACTCGGTGGATGTGGGATATTTTGTTTAAAAGTGGGGAAGGATGAACTAAATCTTGTCTAAAAAATTCTTCCAGTCTCATTTTCACTGTAGCAAAGGTATGTTCAACTGCAACCTCAAGATAAGGTGCCAGAGAAATTGAGACCGTAGGATGCTGCTGATAGGATGATTAATACAACCCTCAGGACATGATGCAAAGCCCATGCACCTAGCAAAGATTTCCTGTGGGATGAATGATTGTGGGGGATACTTGAATCTGACTGAGCTTCTAGCGTATACTGACGATGTTAAGAACTGAGTCAAAATCCCTGTCTCACAGAGCTGAAAGCAATCTTCAGATGTCACTTAGTACATATCACAATCCTAACGAATTGTACTGCTGTTCTTCTTCTAAGTTACTCATAAAGGCTCTTGGTAACAAAGGCTCTAAAGCCTCAGCAGGAAATCTGCCCAAGTGCTTCACTGCTCTGACTGTTGTCTGCCCTAAATGTTTGCTGCCAAGTTGTAAGATCTATTTTTTGTTTTAATCATTAATGCAGCTGTTATAGAAGGAATCAGCTGTGAATGGGACAGGTCTGGCATCCTGTGAACATAGTGGATCATGTGCTCTCCATTTCAGAACACTGCTCAGAAAACTGGACCTATGAAAGTTAAATAAACATTTGTCAGCAAAATTCATCAGGGTCATCATTTCAGCTGTACCTAGTAACTACTTTAATGAACAGAAGTGTAGCTTTTTTTCCTAGGTACAGTACTTCTAATTGATTGGAAAAGGTTCTAAGCATTCCCAGCCTACTTCAGATACAAGTTCATAAATGTTGATAAATGTAAGAAATTCAGTTCCCCATCAATATGGATCAAAGGCAAAAATCTCTCCACACTTCTCACTTAAAAATTCTACCATAGAGCAGCTCCCACTGCTGGTGAACAATTTCTTGAAGACTGTTGCATATTAAAAGAGAGCCTGAATGAAGACATGGTGTTTGTATTACACGTCAAAACCAGCAAACTAATTAATCCTGATACTGAGTGAAAAATAGTTCCGAGA
>VZTO01016470.1:180213-225808 GCA_013400615.1 Syrrhaptes paradoxus | reverse complement strand
GTTTCACATACCTCTGTAAGTGGTAGATCTTGTGTGTGTACTGCCCACGCTCTCCATCTCTTTCGTAGGGTTCATTCACCAGGACCTCCACTCCTTCACCTCCACCAGTTTCATTTTTACTGGCTTCTGCCACAGAATACAGCTGTCCCACTTGATACTAAAGAAGTTAAAGACACATTATTGTGATAGCTATAATTTAGCAGAAGTAATAACTTTACCAGAAGAAGCCAAGGACAAATTTATTATCTGGGGAGAAGGCAGAGAAAAGGCCATCCACTTGTGTGTGAAGATAAGCAGCTCATCTAATTTCATTTTGATATAGAAAGCTTGAGTGGTAGTTAGGAGGAAAGCACTGCCAATAGGATAGTTACCTTTAACTCCTAAATGTCGAGCTTCAAACCAATACAAACTCAGGATAAAGTAAAACAGATTAAAGGAGCATCAAGACAAAATTTAAAGAAAACACAGGAGACCTCAGGCATACAGTAGCAAAATCCATTGGCTTTTAATCTTTCTGGCACACTGGTGTCCCAATTGTTCAGGTCAAATGGAGAATAACACAGCACCAGTCCTAAATTAATAAGCATATAGTACTTTATCCAGAAGAATCCCAAAGAACTTCATGTGAAGTTTTTTTAACAAAATGGCAGCATTATTTCCCAGGAATCACTCTAACTACTTTATACTATACAATCTCTTTCATAAGAAGCATGCACAAATGTTTCACAGGGAAGAGTAGAGGAAAATCAAGAATATGAACAAGCCAGAACATTCTTCTCTGCAGCAGTGTAAAGACTAATGCACTCTTGCCTCTGGTAACTAAAAAAGTAATGCAGAGCTCAAAAGAAACGAGCTCAAAAGAAATATGATCACATGAAGGAAATTTACACAGGCCTCAAAAAATCAGAAAAACTCCAAAACATAACTAGAAGCAATGGAACACTGTTTAGGCCTTCTTCCTTTTCCCCAGCATAGGGCTGCTCATCAAAATCAGGAACTTGCCACTCCCTACCCTGAAACCCAGGCTGGAAAAGTAGAATATTGCTCAGAGCTGACAACCCCGAAATACGTCATCGGGCTGGTACTTCTTCAGCAATGAAGGAAGATTTCTACAGTAGTTAAGTTTTGCTGCGAGAGCATCCAAAATAAAAAAAGTACCCCAGCTCTATGGTGTTTTGTACCACCTGGTGCTAACAAAGACTAAGAAAACAATTATTCTTATTGGAAGAGTAGTAGATGGTAAGTCAAAGTAATAAGGTTACATGTCCCGGCCTCAGTTAATCTGGGGCAGGGCAAAAAGCATTCCAGAGGGATTTAAACAAGTGCTCCACACAGTCTCAACACGAAGGCATATTAAGTAAGCCTGACTACATGTTAGGCTATTCCTGAAAACAAAACAAACAGCCATCCAGTAAAAGTAATCTATAAGAAAAACAACCTACAGACCACTTTTGAGCTAAGAGCAACAGCTCTGCTGGTTCTCTTCAAAAGGAACTGGCCCAGGTTATACAAGGACCCCTCACTTGGCTGGACAGTTCCTGCCCTGTCACCAGCAGATTGGGTTTCGGTCTGGATTTTGGGATGCAATACAACTCTCTGCCTTCTGACATTTCATACACTACTTTGCTTTCCATATGACTCCCTACAGATGACCCATACAAAACAGAATACTCACCTCCCTCCAGAAGAGCAAAACATGAAAGTTGTGAAATCTTAGGAGGAGGTTGATTTAGCAGAGTAAGAGCAACATGTACACTCTAGAGAACACATGATGAGTTTGGCAACTACAGCATCAGAGGGGAGGACTGAATGGCTTTGACTGCTTTGCAGCAAGTCTCAGGACAGGTCTCCATAGGCACAAACTAATTCCCCTTACTAACAGTCTCTCATTCATTCCTTCTCCCTTTTAAATACATGGGTCAAAGTTCAGTCACTAAGAGGATAAGCCCTTCGGTTTGGCATCTTCACCATTTAATCTTCCGTGTTATTTCTGATCCTTTAATCGCATTGATAAAAGAGGAAAAGGCCCAAATAGAACCATCCCAACTAACAAATCCCACAGCATCTGCCTGCAAAAGTTAATAGATAAAACAGATTCTGGCACCATGAAGTCCAAAGTGTCAGGCAGACCCATCCCTGCAGACCTGAGAGCTCCTGAAAACCTTCTCATCCAGGACATTATCCCTCTTGATCTGTTGCCACAACACCTCTTATACAGCTGACAGCACACCTTCATTACACCAAATGTCTTTCAGGAGGCCTGATCTCAATGTAGCTATCTTCAAGAAGAGTTATTCTCCTGAAAGCAGCTTTGAACACAATTACTAAATAAGAGCCCTCTGTGTTTGGCAAGCTCCTTCCCATGTGAGAGGAACAAAGAGGCAGCACAGAATGTGTACACACAGCTCTAATCCATACCAGCATTTCAAAGCGGCAGCTGGCAAGACACCCACACAGCCGCTCAAGTCTGCGCTCTCAAAGTTGGCCCAATGCAACGTGATGTTGGTCAGAGCCCAAGAGTAAAGGTTAGCACCTAAGATACAAAAAGGTTTTTTGTCTTTTTGCTCCCTGCAGTGCGACAATGTCTAAAACACCACATAGCACAGCTTGCAGCCTGCACTTGAGCAGGACCACGTTTTGGCAGGGTCTCCTAGCAGAAGACAGTCTGCTACAATCTAACTCCTACATCCCAGCCTTCAAGTTTTAGTCATCACCAGGGCTTGCCTTCCACTGTTTCGTTCCCATCTTAGCAGTTACTTGGCTAACTATTCAGCGTTGATCTCTTTACCCATCAAGTCACATCTCCCCAATGTCTTCCTGATCCCTGGTTTTCTCTTGGATGCCTTACTATTGGTTAAGCTCCATGTGCCAGGGGTAAGGGGTCTGAAGACAGACTCTCTGGAGTATCACAGAATGATACAGAAGACTCCCTCAGCCCTATCACAATGCCTCAAAGTCACAATTAATTTCATTCTTTATCTTACACACCGGCATCAGACTTTCAGCAGCAGTTTACATGCTGAAGGTGCGAAACATTCAGTCTTTCAAGCAAAAATTCCCCACATTAAAGTGAAATCAGAAGTCCTCTTGCTAGCCAAAGATGCTTAATGAGGAGATACACCCTCAAGAGCAACAAGTCTCCATACTGAAGAGTTTTGTGCACAAGGAAATCCTGGAAAGCAATGGAGCTGTACCAGCTGTTCTGCAGTACAGACAGCAGTGTAGTCACCAAGCGATGCACAGATTTGTCAGCACCTTTCCACACAGGAAGGGGGATGAAGCACTACACAAACTTAAAGCAGTGGTCATCCTTTGAGTCAATACTAAAAATAACCTTTCTTCTTAAGCTAGGCAAACTTTAGAACTCCTTCCACTTAGGGAACTGGTTCCTGAAGTCTGGCCTATCACATGAGAACCACCAGACCTTGAAAAGGAGCATCACTTAGGGGACATGGTGACAATATACAAGTTTGGAGATAAATCAAGTTTGGTCGACTGGACTATAATAACACTATCCAAGCACATTAAGATGTTCTCTCTAGTATTTCATTCTTTCTCTTCTAATGATATTTATTTGTTCTTCCCTTTATCGACTTTTCAGTAGGTTACTCAACTCTCCGGAGCTCCTCTGATCCAGAGGAGAGGAATACACCTTCTTAACCAGATGACCCCAGGGCATCCTCAGACAAGGAGGTTGCTAGAGACCAGCAGATTTACATACTGCCTGAAACCTCAGTTTCCTACACAGGCAGCCTACACACAAGGCTCAAACATGCCTGGCACTTAACAGCCAGCCAGGGAAGGAGAAGAGCACAGCGAGGGACTCACTTTAACTGGATGAAGGTTAATCCTAGTATCAGAGAACTCGGAAAAACCCCGTGCTGGGTTCCATCCAGTCTAACCCCCTCAAAGAAACAATCTGTATACTGATGCTTCAACTTTCTCTTTACACAGCTTGGTATCTAGGAGGCATATCACTATGAGGCAGAGCTCCTGCTATTCACACTATGGTCTTCTGTTTATTGAGCTCTGGAGTACCTTATATTTACCCATAACTCTCTCTAACTCACAAGTTTGCACCCTTTGCTTGCTTGCTAAAGCTTACCATGGTAGTCCTTCCTTTTTCAAGGACCTCCCCACACAAGTAGCACTCAGGAACAATAAAAGATCCAAACATACCTACCCTAATACTTTAGCTGGACTTCTGTTAAAACTGCTTGAAACAGATTCATGCAGAGAGCATATAATCTAAAGGTAAGGAGCAAGCAACTGACTTTCGGCATTATCAGCCTTGTTAAAACAGTACATAGACCTAAAATCACTCTCTGATCAGAGTGCTGTTCAGTGCAGAAGGAAGGAAAGGTAAACTGCAACTCTCAGAGAAAACAGCAGGAAATCAGCCACAGACTCTGCACAGCTATTCCACGGCCAGTTTGGTGATCAAAATCACCATCTCCATTATAAACTACATTTCTTCTCTCAATTAGAGCTTTACCTAAACAAAAAGAAAGTTTTCTTTCTGCAAGAGCTAGAGAAGACAGGTGTTAAAAGAGTCCAAGGAAAGACATACACCATCTTTCTTTTGCTATACCAGCCTCACAAATCAGAAGAGATTGTTGCTCTTTGTCCAAGAGTCTAAAACAAAAGAGTTTCATAAAAATACAGTTTTAAAGGTAATTTAAATTTGTACTAAAGCTTCCTCTTCATGTTAAAAAAACCCAGTACTAATCAAAAGGAAATTGTGTTCCAGAACAGTCTGACAAGTCAAGATTTGTAATCAACACATCTGAAAGTACTTTATAGGAGAGAGTATCGGTGCCCTCAGGCTTAAAGAAATTAAATTATTTGGTTAAAATGAACAAGTAACAGCACACAGTAGTCCTGAAGACAGCTATATCCTTCTCTTGCATTTTCCAGTTTTTGTTCATACAAACTGCTTTGATCACAAGTTTATTTACAGTCCTAAAGAAAGGAAGCAAGAAGAAAAGGACTTACCTCCTCCACAGACACCGGCAAGATAACGCGGCTGAAAGGGAATACAGAAACAGAACATTAACAAATATCCCTGCAGCTGCAAAATCTGCGTGACAAATTCCTCACAGCAATGGCCACACAGCTCTCCTCACCTCCCAATATTCCAGCATCCACCTAGTGCTAGCACCCCTAGCACTTACTCTTTAGTCCCAAAACTATTTGTATAATAGCTTCAAAGAGTATCAACACATAATAATTGCATCATTGCAATCCTATACCAAACCCGTCTGATTCTCCTAGACCCTTACTGGTAAGACCTTACCAGCCTGTAGACCCACACAGCATCAAAACAGTGGCATGCTCCTTCTCACTACACCCTTTCAACAGCCACAGCTCATTTCTCATCAGGTTGTTGTAGAGCGTTTCAATGCTTCAACGGCTCTGCAGAGATCTGTGACAGTCACAGGCCACTGCAAGATTTTTTAATACGTGCCATCCAGTAGGAAACCACACTAAATAGAGAACTATACAGAAGGCTTTCTCAGAGCTGACTGTGGAGGAAGGAGTTGCCATCTCTACACTTTTTTTTTTTTTCCCCCACACTGTGGTTTCCTGAATGCTTCTTAGAATCAACTCACTAGACCCCAGAGCAAAAATTGCCAGAAGTCACACTGAGATTGNTATATATATATCTCCAAAAACTTTGTATTTGACCTCTGCTTTCAGTAAGCATGGTCTTAAAACAAGGAACCAAAAGCAAGATGCAGATATGAAATGGATATGGCTACTGTGGGTAGAAGAGTTCACAGTTCTTTGGGAATTAGTCTCAAACAAATTAGGACATAATGGGATCAGAAAAAAAAGTCCTCTTTATTGATAAACTTATTTTAAAAAGCAATGCTGGTAAAAATTGACTTTTTTTTTCTATGTTAGAGGAACGCTACTAACAAGATACCACAGGACAAACTGTAAGAGGGGCAAAAGTTTACAGATTATGCAAGATTACTTATGACAGCAACAATTTATGCTGGCTGCAAAGTACTGCAGAAGGAGTTACTGAGAACTGCAGATTAAGTTCTGTATCAATAAAAGCAGAATAATGCACGACAGGCACTCATTTTCCCCAAATACACAGGGTTAATGAGACCCAAATTAGCTATAACAAATATCTTGGTGTCCTTATGGAAAAGCATCTGGAAACATCAGCTCAGTGATACTTCAAAAGTAAACACAACATCAGAAATTAGAACACCATACATACACACACAGGAAAAAAAAAAGAAAGACAGTTATGCCACTAGAATCTCTCATGCATCAACATCTAGAATACTGCATATGGTTCCGGTCACTCCATCTCAAAGAGGATACAGAGTAAGTGAAGAAGGCCAAAAAGATGATCAGAGATGGGAAAAAGTTTCTGTGCGAGAAGAAAGTAGTTAGACTAGGCTTTTCAGCTTGGAAAAAAAAAAACAACAGGTAAAGGGTTAAGATATGGTAAAGCATTAGAGAACCATGAATGGCATGAAAAAGTGAATGGAGAAGGAACAATGAAGTGTCTTACAGCAGAACAACTCAGGACAGAATAAAAATCATTAGGCAGCAGATTCAAGACCAATCAAGTGTACTTCTTTACATCATGCATGCTTAAGTTATGGGATTCCTTGCCAAACACAAGAAGTATAAGCAAGTTTTAAATGGGATTGGATCAATTTGTGGAAGTCCATATACCACTTACTGGTAGGATATACCGAACAACAACCATTCTACTCACTATTTATATATTGTTTCCTGAAAACATCTGCTAGAAGGAACAGGGAAGAGGACCTTTGGTCCAATTCAGTACAGTACTCCTTACGTAAGGGAGAACAAAAAACAGATGGATTTCCACAGGCCGACCATGCCCTCAAGTATGACATTAGGTTAGTTAATTGGATAAACTGCAGTTTGAAGGAAAAAAAGGGATCGGATGATAAGGTGAAAGACCAAGAAACAGAGAAGAAACAATGGCTTTGGAATGGAGTTCAATATCTTTCTTCAGAAAACGTAAACTAATGAAATTCCGTTTAGGAAACTGGAAGACACTGCATCTGAATATTATCTTAAGAGTTCAATGTTCATTAACGGAGAAACAGAAAGAAGTTAAACAGTTTACAATTCATTTAGCCTAGCAAACAAAGAATGTGGGGGATGACTAACACTTATAGGTAGTCAAGCAATAAAGAAGGAGGAAAGACTACTCAAGTGGATCCAGAGGAAAAGCTTCGCAGGTGCAGCAACGGGAACAAAGACTTCTAACTTTGGGACAGAATTTGAAATTATATAATGTGGTTGCCTGCTATATTAAAGGCCTGAAAGCAATGAAAAACATTTAAGATCCCTCCTCGATTAAAATCTGCCTCAAATGACAGCAAAGGGAAGCACAGCTGCAGAGAAGGTCAGTGTCATTATCGTCACTTCACAGGAAAGGGAAGTGAGCCTCTACACTCTGATCCTCCTCAAGGTCTTCCGATGTAGTTTAAATCAAAATAAGGAGAGCAAGCAAGACCTCAAACAGCATTTACAAATCCTGAAACCATAAAAACACAATCAAACAAATGAACAAAACTCATGTAGCTTATCCATAGCATGGGTAGGTAGAAATGAAAGATAACTGAAAGACTGATAGGACATCAAATGAAAATGTTAAAGCTACCACTGCATAACCATCAGTACCAGAAGCTGTATAGAAAAGATGATACAGACTGTCTGACAATAAAAGATGTGACATCAGGTTTTTTGTTACATTGCTCTATTTCTGTAACACCTCCTAAAATACCTATGGAGCGCATAATAACACCCATTTGATTCAGTAGGGAGAATGTGAGAAGGGGTCACAGAGATGGAAGAAAAATCTGCTCAGGTGACATGTGGTTACAACTCACTTAGATTTTTACCACCTACACTAGGCAGGCAGTAGGGTACCTGTATGCAGTGTTGGGGCAACCAGAACTAACAAAACAACAATAGCAAAGTACCTCAAACATCCAGGTCACACCAAAAGAAGTAGTTTCTATATGCCTTGAACAACCACTTCCTAGAACATGAGACTTAGTCAAAAAACATCTCAAATAGCATGTAAAATGGGCAACTTTCACATCCAACATCAAGGAAGATCTATACCAGAACCAACACAGTAACACAACTCAGAATGTGCAACTGTCAGCGCAAGGTGGGAATCCCAAGAAGTCAAAAATAAACGCTCATGTCGAAAGTACAGTAGCAACCTTGGCTGTCCTTAGAGCCACATATGTCTTAATATAAACACAAAGAAGGGAAGAAAAGAAACAGGAAAATATAGCTAATGATAAGACTTAAAAGGTTTGGTGACCCTTCTGAAAATAGAAATGGAAACCTGTAAAAAGAAACAAATTTGGTAATTCTGGTCTTTTAACCTTTAGTCTTAGTATTTACACTTCACATTTTGTTTCTGGAACAGGCAGTGTGAAAGACCAGTAGACATGCTGATTTGGTGAGGTAAATGATAATATCAAGTAACATGACTTTTGGAAGTGATGCTCATCAAAATCATTTTTTCATACTTTCAGAAATCCAAAAATTCAAAGTACATACGTTCCTGTCTTCATGATACACCCTGTAGGTAGCAGAGCTCACTGGCAAGTGAGGGTTACTGCAGTACAGGGCAAGAGATTGAAAGCAGAAGCACCAAAAAGATGAATGTGAACAGAAATAAACCAGACGGGTGCTGAAAGAGGAAAAGTACATTAACCAACTAAATTAATAGGAAAATATCAATGAAACAGATGTTACCAAAGAACAAGTTAATTACGTTTTCACGCACCTGAAACTAAGCACTATAGCCCAGGTTTCTGTCTGCTATCCAGATTAGCACTACAGAAGGTAACGGTGTCTCTATGTTACAAAGACCAGCTCTGCTGCTGCTCTTAAATTCTATACCCTATTGTTGGATAAAAACAGCAAGTACTTAAGGACTGGTGAAAAAAAAAAAAAGTAATAAAGATTAAAAACAACTACAATGATCAGTACAACCCTCAACATAATTTTAATATTTCAATCCACACCATGGTCCATGATCTGGCAAAGTAACTGCTATAAGGAAGACACTGTCATGTAGGTAAACGTGTCTAAGAGAAGACCTGAAAACCCACTTTATCACTGGGATCACAGCTGTCTTCTATAAGGGGGGGAAGAAAAAAGAAAAAAAAAAGCCTCTTCCATCAGTCAAGAGAAGTTTAAAAGGACAGAATGCACTTAACTGAGGAATGCACTTAAGTTAACCTTAAGAATTCAGGAAAAAAACATGTGCAGGAGTATGCAGAGCTCGAAGACACCTATCCAAAGTGCACCGGTCCAAAAGAGCACACCACGCCAGCAAGCATAGAGCAGCTGAACGAAAGAGTAGGAAAAGCGATGTGACTAATAGTTACACACACTCACGACATCGCCCAGCCTGTTTTCCAACCCTTCTTCCCCATCACAGGGCAGAACAACCGCAGCAGCCTCAGGGACTTCAAGGTAAGGTTTCCACCGAAAAAAAAAAACCATCACCATACAGGAGCTATTTTATTTCTGGCATGCTCACTCTCGTTGGAGTCTCCAGTTAGAAATTACACAGCTAGCGGAGAGGAGGGGGACAGAAACCAGGCTCACCGCTCAGCCCCATCACAACGAGAAGGGGACAAGATGCCACCAGCTCCCGCAGAACCCACTGTGCTCCGACCCAGCAGCTCCCCACCGGGCTGCGAGCCCAGCTCCCGGCTCCGCCAAGGCCCTTGGTGCCACCAATGTCCGTCCGGGCCACGGGGAACACCCGCCCCCCCCCCTTCCCTCAGTGCGGAGCCGGCGCCGAGGACAAGGTGCCGGGGAGGCCACGGGGGGCACGAACCGGGCCGCCGCCGCGGTGCTCCCCACGCCGCCGGGCCGGGAGCGGCGGTGCGCAGCCGGGGGGAGCGGGAGGCCGGTGTTCGCCAACTGCCCAAGCGGGGGGTGCCGCTGGCACCGCGGGCTCCCGGGGCTCCCCCCCACCGCCGCCGTGACCTTCACTCCCGCTTCCACCGGCGCCACGGCCCTCACACAGCGCTCCCCCCCCACCCTCCCCGCGACCGGCCGCAGTGCGGGGCAAAGCCAGGCCGCCTCCCGCCGTTAGTCACCGCGCCAGGCCCGGGAGACCGCCGCCGGGAGCGGACGGGGGTGACCGGGGCAGAGCCGGAGGGGAGAAGGGAAGGGGGGGAAGCTTCCCGCACTCACTATTCCTTGATGAGCACCATGGCGGCGCCGCCGCGCGCCTCCCGCCCGGGCCGGCCCCGCTGAAGGTGACAGGCAGCTCCCGGCCGCTCCGCTGAACCGCACCGGGACGCGGCAGGGGGGGGAGAACGGGGCGGCGGGAGCAGGGGCGGAGCGTTTCTGCAGCAACGGCTGCGTCACGGCGCCACGCAAGCGTCTTTACCTCAGCAGCGCGCGCGCGTGGTGCGCGGGAGGGAGAGCGTCGATCGCGGGGTGAGGGTGGGGGAGCGGGCGCGAGACCTTCCCGCCTTTTGCGCCGGCGGGCGCGAGCGTTTACCTCAGCGCGCTCCCCGCCGCTGTCCCCCTACCGCCCCTCAGCCCCGCCTGAGGGAGATGCGCTCCCCAGAGCTCACACCCCGCACAGTCGCTCCTCGGGGTTCGTGGGGCGTTTGGTCCGTGACTAAAAGCCGCCCCCTCTTTTGGGAGGAAGGCTGACAAACGACGCTGGGAGATAAATCGAGGCTGTGGCCAGAGTAAGTGTCTCTGCTGGGAATGGGGCTCCAGCTTGTCACCAGCTCATGATTTACAGCCTTTTCAAGTCCTGTGTAATTTTCAGTACTGCTTCTGGGCAGCAGCCAGCCAAGCTGTACTTAACATTAAGAATAACCCCAGATATTTATTTGAAGACAATTACAAAAAGCCCTTTTACGTGACCTGCGCTCAATAAAAAACAGCTGAAGAGCACCAGTTTTACTACTTTGTCAGTGGAATCACAGAGCAAGGATTGTCTTTATTGAATTAGAAAAATAAAACGCCACAGATTTAGCATCACCAAGCTCAAGACAGCCAAACTGTACAGCTTTCTTATTGACACCCTGCACCTCAGTGATAGCATTCACGTCTAAGGCCAGAGTTGTACATCTTTCATTATTTAATACCCGTTCACCCTCTGTACCTGAGCTTGATCTCTTCTGTAATCTGCAAAACAGATTTTAAGAGACTGATTTTTTTTCCCCTCAGCTGCAAATTAATTAAAATCTAGCTGTTAGCTCCTAATCTAGAGAAGAAAAAGTCAAGGCAACATTCACCATGCAGCCAAGCACCGTGGCAGATGACACTGTGAAGCATTCATGCTTGTATCTCATTAGGAACCAAGCAATACCTTTATTACGTTCAGCCTCAAAAGGAAAACTAATGATTAACTTAATACCACATTTATTTTTAGATAGTACTGCAAGAGTGCACATCACATTACAAACACAGAAAAGATGACACAGGCCTGGCCCCAGGAGCTTACAATTCCATTTTGACAAACATTACAAAAAATTTTGTGAACAGGAAGAGGTAGGGGAGACTAATGCTGTCAGGTTAAAAAGAGAGGACTTTCTGAAAATGGGGATTGTCCCAGGAATAAAAAGTGAGTGAGAGAGGGTCAGGCACAAGGAAGTGACAAGCAGCAGTAGGAAGGATGATAGTGCAGAGGACAGGACACTTGATAAAACACACATTGCACAGGGATGGGCTGGGCAGCATAGGTTGAAAAACAAGGACCCGTAGGGTTTATAATTAACATGTAAGAATGCATCTACATAATACACCATTGTTTCAACTATTCCAAAGTAGATAACATCATGAAATAGAAATCAGAAGTGCCTCTTTTTTTATTAAAAAAAAAAAAAACACAAACACACACCACAAAGTCCCTTCTCCTCATGAATCCTGCTGTGATACTAGTTTCCATTAATGAATACTTTGCACTTCTAAACTGGGAAGCAGGGAATACCAAAAGCTCTGCAGATGCAGAAAAGGCTNAAAAAAAACTAAAAGGGGGAAAAAAAAAAAAAAAAAAAGTAACAAAACTTGTAGTTTGAAAGATTTCATTCTTTTTACCCTACAGTATCTGCTTTATATTCTGGGGCATATTTTCCAAAGTCATCAACCTGTCAAGAGGGAAATCTACTTTAAAATTTTCAGTGATTTACTGACTTAGTTAAAATCTCATTGTCCTACAATTTTCCTTTGCAGACAGAGCATGAAGATGCCAGGCTTTGGTGTCGGAGTTAAACATTTCAATCACTGTAGCAGCACTGGAGTGAAGCTGGAGTTTCAGCAAGATTGGCTTTATTTTTTTTGCGGACATCTGTGTCCAGTTTCATCTCAAGGATCCAGGTACTCTACAACAGTAACTGAATAAAGTTATAAGTGTCCTATTAAGCAAAACAGCACAGATTTTCTCTGCTACTCTTGACAGCACCATTGCATTAGTGCTAAAAAGACAAGTGTTGAAGGGGCTTAGGTACTGACACATTAGTGAAAGGAAAAAGCTGCCATCTTTTCCTTCCCTACTCTGTTAATTTGGTTTTTTTTTTTCTTAAATAAAAATGCATATTAAATGCGTGTGAGAGTCTGTAGAGACCGGGAGCAGTGTTTCCAGAAGGTGCAATCACCCTTACACAGCAACACCCTTGACTCTGAGGGCTCCTACAAACAGGAAGTACTCACAGATCAGGTTTCTGCTTCATTAAATTCAGTTGGGGATGCTTCCCTGGAGAAGTCTTCCCCCTGACCAGCCTCTTTGTACTTCTTACATGGATGAGGTAAGGGGCTACAAGGGGCATCCCCCCCAAAAATGCTAGCATTTAGGAATTACAAAAGTAGTTAAACACATTGACTTATATTTGAGTTATACAGGTAAATGCATCATTATTGATTTAAATCGATGTGGCTCTCTAGTCTTTGGGAGCCCATTTATTTTTACCACAAGGTGGCTCATGCACATAGAGTGTGCATCAGGAATTCTTGGTCCTGCATCACTTGGCTAGAAAGCAGAAATGCTGTTTTCCACTCCAAATGTAAGTAATCTACAATTACATTTCGATAAGCATCAAAGAATGAAGCAAACTGCCCATGAACAATCGTGTTAACAGGACCGTCCCAACACCATTTCTGCACTGTGCAAGAGAACATTTAGAAGAGGCTGAAGCCAGAATACTCTGCCCTCTGAGGGGCTCACCCCTGCAGGGGGTGCAGCATTTAAGCAGTTATGCCACAATCAGTAGTGGAGTATTTGCACATCTTGCAAGCAGATACAGGGTTTTGTTTTGTTTTTTTTTTTTTGATAGATAAATTTGAGACTGCTTTTAAAATTAGGTTGGTTCACAACTGTCAGAGTAAATTAAACCCCACTAGATCAGACCAGTGTTTTACCTAGTCCAGCATGTATTTTCACCATCTTTGACCAATTCTCAAGAGACAGAGCATGTAGAAAAGTAATCTTTCCTTGGCATACCTTTCTTATTTACAGCAATTTAAAATCTCCCTGAGTCAGTGGATGCATCAGACCATTGTTTAACCAGCCGCTTTTTCAATACACTTCTGTTCCCCACTACATTTGGCAGCAAGGAATTCCACAGTTTGACTTTGTACTGCATAAGAAAGCACTCCTGTTTGTCTGCTTAACCCTGAATAACTAATACCTCATTGTGTACCCACTAGCCCTTGTGACCACAAGCCAAAGGCACGCTTTACTCTCAATCTGCAAACAAAGCCTGAAACTGTGACTCAAAGGCATGAGCTCTACTCCTCACAGCTGACCAGCAGCTTCTAAAGACCATGGCACATCAGCAGAGACACCAACCACATATATCCACCATTTTATCAGGTGAAACTGCATTAGAGGATATTCCTAATAAAGGGCAGGAACTGTGAGCTGCAGTAGGGAGGCAGACAGCAGGAATAAAGGGTGTTCTTTGTTTAACTTAGCTGCACACACTTCAAAGGCGGCATCATCTCCACTGTGACTTCATGAAAATATGCCACTCTGTATTGCACCATTTTGCAGAGACATTTATATCAAGAATCTGAGTGCAATAAGAGTGGAAGCTATCACATTTAATGTTCTGAAATCGAGATGGAAGTAATGCTGAGTTAGCATGCTGACACCCTCCAACAGCTGTCTCTATTTTAAGACACCAAGTCTGAGGACTGTGGCTCAGACACTCACCTGTCTGAGCTCTTACTAAAAAAAAAAAAAAATCTGTCATTGTCATGTCGCAAATATCTTGGAGCAAAAGTAGGAATCTTCTCAAATTTAGGAGCAAGTATTAGTAATATGAAATGCAGAAGTCTGCAGAAAGCCCTCTGGAAATCTACACAAGCTGTACTGCTGCTGGTGGGTGTCTGAACAGGTACTTGAGACAATACCAGGTGAACAGGAAAATGAATCAAAACTCTGGCCCCTTAATTATTGCTCAACACAAAAGAAAAGCTGGAAAGGTCACTAAATCATCACCAAAGCTAGAGGCCAACAAAAGACAGTTTTCTAGAAGAATAAATTGTTGACAGCAGACAATAAGGCTGTCTTGGAACAAACATTTAATAAAAGCAACACATTAAAAAAAATTCCACAAATATGTAAAATACTCAAGTGGCAAGTCATTTCCAAATGAGTGACCGACAACTAAAAGGTACCATGGAGTGGAGTAGCATCTGAGCTGCCCACAGGAGGCTGGCTAGAGGCAGTGACTCGAGATGGCGCTGCTGTCCCACAAAGCTGCCTTGTCATGCTGTGCTGGCAAGGCCACCAGCCAGGGACTCCACAGGGCTTCCAGCAGTCCTGCCAAGGCTCTGTGCAGGAGGTCACCAAGCTTGATATTTAGGGAAGGTGAAGGCTTGGCTGGGCTGAGCATCTGCATGGTTCAAACCATCAGTGAAGGAGTTAACACCTAGGTTCCAGGTAATTTCTCAAAGGAGGGTACAAGCGCACTGCTAGCTCCAAGCTGGGGATTAGAACCAACAGGGCAGGGACGGAGTCTTGTACTTTTCCAACCAAAGAAGTTGAATGACTTACCTCCTGCCAGGCTTTGCAGCAATGCAGGAGTTGCCAGTTCAGAAAGCACCACCACTACATCTCCATAATTGTTTTATTTCTGTCCCCAACCTTCCTGCAGCCACTAGCTCAGCCCATCGCAGTCCACATGCTGCTGCACACCCACTGGCAATATTCATCCCCAGCACTGCACAGACCTGCTCCCAGCAGGTCCAAATGGTGCAGTGGTTAGTGCTAGTCACAGGACCACAGAGGCTGAGCTACCAACCTCAACAAGAAGGTTGAAGGCAGAAAAGTTGACTTTAGACAAGACTTAGGAAAACTATAAAAATAAGGAAGTTAAGAATTCCCTTTGTATTCCCTCCATGGTGAACAGGCCTGGGGCACCTTTACCCACATGTATTGCTCTAAGTCAGCTTCACTATACAATCAATCACCACATACTCTGTCCAGACAGAGCATCAACATCATAGAAGGCTCTTAATACAGCCAAACCAGCAGCTTTTTGGTCAGTCACAGTAACCTGGTGTTCAGCAGCTTGAGGACTATTGTCAGAACAATACAAATCAACTATGGCTAGAGGAAGAATTACATCACCATATCACCCTGCCATATGTCCACAGGATCCAGTTACCAGACACAAAGGAGTGTTCTGCACTCTTGATTCTTTTCAATGGCAAGTCAGCTCACAAGACGTGAACACCAAGGTATGTGGAGCCCCAGAACTCAGCTTCAAGAAGCTCTTCCACTTTACTAAACGCACGCTGCTGCTCCCCTCCCAGGATCATGTCAGAGGGAAGAAGAGGCAAAAGGCAACAAGTCTCAAAGCACTTCATCGGTAAACAAGATCCAATTCCTATCTCAAAGGTTCCAGGACTGCAGACAGTTTAGAACACATACAGGTGGTTTGCAGGCTGGGAAGAGGAGGAATTCCAGGCCTTTGAAGGCTTGGTCTCAGACCAAGCAGTCCAGCAGGCTCTTCATTTCAGTGTGAAAGGCAAATCCATTGCTCACAGTCTGTGTAATTTGCAGTAATAAAAGCTTGGGAGCTGTCAGTGCTAGCAGCCAACATTTAGCAACACATTGAAGCTGTGCTCATACACACGGGAATAAAATCTCCTTCCCTGCCTCAAAAACAGTCTGGGGTATGTCTGGATGGACAACAGTAAAACCACTGGGTCCAGCTCCATATCAAGCAGAAAGGCCATTATGAAGCCTCAGGGTGGAGAGTGCAGCTCGCATCTGAGAATGTCAGCCAAGGTTGGGGGAAGAGGGGGAGAAAACGGATTTCAAGGTGTTACATTTGCAAACTCAAATTATGATCTTTCTTCCCTCTTCCCCATACCTCTGTTCTCTCTCCAATTTCCTATGAAGAAACTCTGCTACTGGAGAGTGCGATCAGGGATAATTTAAGACAATATCTGCGTGGCCTTTATTAAATGGAAAAGTGTCCCGTGTTCTGGAATACGGAGTGGGAAGTTTCCTCCTTCTATATATTTGAGGAAAGCTCAGTCATGATGTCCAGCCCTCACTCCAGTGATGAGCAAAGACCAGCAGAGCCAGGAGAAAAAAAGCCTGGCTTACACCACAGGTAGAACCCACGGATATGGTAGGAACCTGTACAGGGGAGGTGGTATTTGAAGCACCAGTTTAAACAAAGGCTTCTTCATTGGGAGTGCCATTGATTTTGAAGAAAAGTTTGGCATCATCCATCTTCTGTTTTTTTTCTCTCTCTAGCCTGCGTCTGTAGCAGACCAGGTAGATTGGAAGGCAGAAACCCAGGAAGCTCATAGCAAGCAAGCCAACATTCACCTGCAGGTAGACAGAGAATAAAATTAGGCAGGCTAGGAAGATGACAACCCAGTCACGTATGCCGAAGTATCAGAACCCAGCCCACATCACTCAGCTGCGGGCAATCCAGGAGACACCCTGCTCAGTGTATTGGCAACAACCTCCACTGCATCTGTATGTACACTCCTGTGCCCAGAGCACCATGTGGATAAACTAAATGCTGCAAGGATTTGTTGTTCTGGATCATGGCTGCAAGAGTCTTGTTCCACAGAACAGGCAGGATTATTTCAGCTGCAGTTCTTTTACACCAAGTTTACTGACTGAAGAGCAACAGGCTGCTAGGGTATGCACCTGTAACCTAGAGACCAGGACTCTCCCCAAGACTACCTGTCATGATTTTAATGAGCTGCCCAGACAGACTCTTATCAAGACACCACATTAACCCTACCCTCAATAGCCACAGCTTTCCAGACATTAGCATTGTCAAAACAAAATTTACTGGTAATGGGAGCTAATAGCTCTCAAGGAAACAGAGTATTCCTGCTGCATTTTGAGGTCTACACAGATTCACTCACTTTTACCTGATAGATTTTGACTCACCACACAAACTGCAGCCATCTCCCTTTCCCCCTTTCCATACACCACCTTTATGGGGTTAATGGCTTCCCCTCCCAGCAAATTACTCACACCAGGAAGGGTCTCATGGACAGCACCAAGGTAACAGCTGACTGAGGGACATGTAAAATTCCAGCTGTTTTTAACCTTGGTCTATGCACAGGAATCCTTTTGTTTTCAAATAAATGAGCCAAAATCATCTTAACCACCAAGCCTTCACATTAAATTTGGGAAGAACTTGCCCAGAGAGGATCTCCTTCCAAAGGTCCCGTCAATGCCATAAAAAGAGGCTGCTGCAGAAGGGCAAAAAGGGCACTGATCAGCGACTGCAACCCTGTCAAGCTGCCAAACTGAGTAGAGGGGTATCTGTCAGCAGAGAAAAAAACAGCATTATTATACGTCACCTTGACTGTTCACATCATCCAGATCAGATTACATTCCCAGTCACTAACACAATAGAGCACAGTCCCAAGACAGGCATAATATAAAGAACATCTCTCTCCTGGATTCATGTATAACTACCTCTTTCTATAGAGTATTTAGCTATACCTGATGGTGTGCACAGCCCTCTCTAGAGCAGAATGCAGCTGGTGGCAAGGCTGGAGCCTTCCTCTCCAGACTATTCTCATCCTGAGCTCTCAAACTTAAGACATATCAGATCCAGCACCTGTTTTGTTTTGCAGCTGTACCATAGGCAGGTGGGAGTGCTTATACAACTACTGTTCCTATTGCAAGGTGGGAAGAGTGTTAATATTTACAAGTGAAAAGCAGGGCCTCTTAATCCAGTTGACAGCATTCACAGCTGAGCAATCATTTTCATCTGGTCATAACAACTTGCTCCCTTTAGAAGTGAGTGAAACCTGCACAACAGGTTAGTATGTGTTTTCCTCTTTAGAGGACAAGTCTGATCCTATGTCAAACTAAACAATACTGTTGATTGGAAAGTGCTGAATATCAGGTACTATTAATGGAAAAATAAATTTCAGGAACGCAGTACAACATCTTTCTCTTTCCACAACTGAGTAGTGTTTAAAAAGTCAGGTTAAACTAAGCTTAGAAAGAAGTGGATCAAAACCTTCAAATAGTCAAAGAAGTCACACTCAAAGCAAAAATGCCTCACTCCAGGAAGTTGCAGAGAGTTGCAATGGTCAAAAAGGATTAATTTACAAGCAAGCTGATATGTAAAACAACAGACCTTGCCTAAGACAAAATTTTTTTGCTTCTAGCTGCCAAGGAACCAAAAGTTTATGCTCTTTTGAAGCAGAGCTTTAGATAGGTTTTCTAGTCTGGATTTCCCAGACACCAGGACCAAAACCTTTGACAGGAGGAGTCTGTGGAGTCATGGAATCTCCATCCATGGAGACATTCAAAACCCAACTGAACACAGTGCTGAGCAACCTGCTCTAGCTGACCCTGCTTGAGCATGAGGGTAGGACTAGATGGTCTCTAGGGCCCCTTCCCACTTCAACAATTCTGCAGCTCTCTGAAAGATAAGAGCTTCTTTCTGTTTCTCTGTCCAACAGCTCAGGACAGAGGGGCAGATCTGTTTTCTAAACCAAAAACATTGCTTAATAAGGAAGGGAGTGTTTAGATTCAGCTATTGGTAATTTGGTAAGTTGGAAACAGGATGGATGATCTGTCCTGGGAAAGGGAGTAGGCATCACTAATGGCTTACCAATGTAATTTCAGAGCAGACTAGTAGCAACGTATTCAACTGCGTTAATATTTTACCTGGACACATGCACATAGCTACTCATTGTAAGACAAAAAAGCCTTGAGTTTTTACTATATAACGTAGTGTCAATAGCCTAGTCTCACCCAAGGCCCGTACATAGCTGTGCCTGTCTCACTGCAATAGCTATGCCAAAGGGGTTAGGTGTTTCTAAACAAGGAAAGCGTCAGCTAGGGCTTAAGTCCAGCTACTGTCATATCCAGTGGCAACTGAGGAAACAAGTTGCATCATTTTTCCCCTCTGACCGTGAAGGCTTCACTTCCTGATATCCCTCTCACCTGGAGAGCTTATCATCCCAAACCAGTTTATCTGGCCAGCAATATATTATAGATAAGCAGAGACTTACACAGCTGCATAGAGGCCTCCCACAGCAGAGTGGATGAACCCTCTCACAATTGTGTGCAAAATGAAGGAAAGAATCTGGAAAGACAAGCAGAAAAATGTCACATCCTAGATACCACCTAGGTGTGCCACACCCCAACATACAACCAATTCCACCTTTGTTCTCCTTTCTAGTACAAAGGTGGCCTTGAGGAACCCAGAATCAAAACCTGAAGATCAGCACAAGAGAAGAAAGTGTACTCATCTCTAAATGCACTACTTTTTCTTTACTCTGCAGAGGCTGACATGCAGTGCCCCTTGAGGTAAACCACACACAAGACCTCTCTCATTTGTAGGTGGCCCTGCTGCAAGGACATGTCCCCAGCAACCTGTAGCCCAGATCACAACACTTTATTGTGCCTGTGTCTGACTGAGTTAATTTTCTACAAGTTATTACAGACAATGTGCAAGTATGAGCAAACTGTATCTGTTTGCCTGCATCAAGACATGTTTAAGTATAACAAAAATCACTAAACTCCTCCACCAAAAACAGGTGGTGCCACAAAATAAATATTTTAACAGGTTTATAATCCCACGGGTATTATTTGGCATAGCATTTGATGCAGAAATAACCTGCCGTATGTATCACTGTCATACTTCTTAGAACAAATTTTCTGACCATCAGCAGCTTAAATTGAGCCCAGGTTAAATGCACAGGCACTGTTGAGAGGACCTTGGAAATAAAGTAATTGTTCTTACAGAGCTCAGCTGCATAAACTTCTAAATATGAATAAATTGTCGATCAACTCTTAACATTTTAACTATAGCTGCTTCTTTAGGTTCTCTCAGGAGACACAAACTGCATGGTATTATTTGTTTCAACTCTAAGACTAGGGTTCCCAAAACAGTACAGAAGTCTCCCAGCAGTGCCAGAAAGCCCTCCTGCCACTAGCTGGTTCTGCTGGCTTGCAGGACCTCCTGACACTGTCCTGACTGTCATTTTGCTAGGACCCACACTGCCAGCCCCTCCAGCACACCCATCCATTTGATCTATTCACCTGCAATGGTAGATTAGGAATAAGACAGGTGATTCCAAATCCAACCAGCAGGACGTTCGTGAATGCAAAGGCATTGGTGGCATTGGTGATTTTCTGGATCTGACGATCACGTTTTTTCTTTTTCTTGTCACTTCTGGAAGAATAGCAAAGCCTATGTTACAAAAAGCACTTTCAGCAGCTACTGGAACTCACAGCAAGATTCTCCACGTATCACATGAACTCTATCTAAACCAGTTCAGCTAGATGTCTGCCTAAGGAGGTGGTAGAGTCTACATCAGTGGAACCTGAGGAACATCTAGGGAATTATTTCAGTGCTGTTACTCCTACTGTTAGGCTAAAAGGGAAGTCTGAGCCTCCACTGCTACAGTTTAGATTTGCTTTTCTTGACTGATCTCAGTGGACATGGAAGATAGCTTGGTTCTTTCCTCAGCAATTATCAAGTCTTCCTTCAGACTTTCTTTTCTATACTGAAGAACCGATATTTTTGTCAGTCTTTCATCACAAAACACATTATGCAGAGCAGAGGGGTCCTGCTACATGTCCTGTGTGGCACACACTACATACCGCTCAGAGTTGCTTTCCTCATTCTCTTCTGAGCTATCATCACACTCTTTCAGTCGCCAATCCATGATGTACCCGATCACAGGTGCTGTCAGCAAGCACAGCAGTTGTAATACCCCAAAAATGGAAGTGTAGAGAGCCACTGCAGGAAACAAAAAGATTTAAAAAGTGGTCAGTCCAAGTGGTACCATAGCAGCAACAGAAAAAAAAAAAAATAAAGACAGCAAATAAACTGTTCCTCCCCATTGATCACTCTCTCATTAAGAGCCCAGACCCCATGTACTCACAGGCAGAGCTGAAGGAGCTGGGACACCAAAGCCCCACCTCATCAGTTAGCCTCTCAGAGGCATGACAGAGTGGAGATACTGGGCACACTTGCTTTAACCATTCTGATCCTACATTAGTATTCTCTGAGCAGCATCAGCCCAACAGCAAGCAGTGTTCCAGCAATGGGACCCAGCAACCGCTTAGTGCCAGTGAGGTTTATTCTGGCTAGGACCAACAAGGAGAGTTCTTACAAGCAGTATATCCCTGCACAGCCAACTCTGCCTTAGTCATCTCCTCTCCTGCCTTGCTGAGAACTCCAACTGGGAAGATTCAGCAAGGACAAGCCAGGCTGGGAAGGTGAGGACTAACCCATTTTGTGCAGAATGGACAAGTTTGGAGGCAGATTGAGGGGAAACTAGCAGCAAAGAAAACAGCATCTGAGAACAATCTTTAAAAACCTCAAGCTGATGAAAATTCCCTATGTGTTAAAGACGAAAGAAGTGTCTACGTGGCTTGTTAGGAGAAAGCTGATGCCAGCAGACTTCAAGAAACCATCCCCTCCTGTTACTGAACAGTTCCTCTACCCCACAGTACTTTTTCCACTTCCTCTCTGCAGCCCACATGATGGATTTGCAGGAATCACACAGAAGGGCTGGTGAGTCATGGTGTACCACAGCTCTGAAATAAGGATGTAATTCTGAAACTGCCCATCTCAGCACAGAGTACTTACAAGTTACAGCATTGTAAGCAAAATACAACCAAAAATAAGTGTAGTTTGTCCCTCCCAACTCATTTCTAGATCTAGCCAAAGCAGTACAGCCAGGACTTACATCTAAATCAACTTGATAACAAAGATAGTTTCCAACAAGCCTTTCTCTCCTACACAGTTGTACCAAACCCCAGTAGGGCTGCCTTGCGGTACCCAGGCATGGCACCTCATGATACTTTCCTGGCTCTAGTTGCTGGCAAGGGAACTAAAAGGAACTTCCAACTCCAACCTCCAAACTCGCATTCGTGCCCCCATTACCTCTAAAAAGGCAAGCCCTGAAGTGGCCCCAGATCCCATCTTATTATAGCAACTGCGGTAGCCAAGAAAGACAGGTGGCATCACCCTCTACAAATACTCCTGCAGCTGATTTGCTGTTGTCTGGTTGTTTTTTTAATAGAGGGTAAGAAACAAGCCATGCTGTCATGTTTTGCCCCTTCATGCTATTCTGAACACTTAATCTTGGGCTCTAAACAGCAAGAACAGAAGCCAACCTGAGGCAGAGAATTAAATTTATGGGATTAGCAAGAGAAGAGGAGACAGTAGCTGCTACAAAACAGGGCCTCCTCAATTTAGTCTTAAAAAAACATTATTTCCCGAGTAGAAAAAGAGAGATAATAATACCTAGCAAATACCAAAAGTAGAAGCCTGGAGAGTGCAAACAAAGGGTACACACATGGGCACAACCCTTTACATTTGCTGTTCTACATGTCTTTCCCTCAAAACTATCCTGAGCAAGCATCTCATACAGCTGAGTTTTCCAGGCCACCCTGATTCTATCCAAGGGTTCCAAGTATTACATTTGAAAGCAAGGTGACAATTTATGAAAGATGTAGCAAAACTTCTAGACACAAGTCTCTCTCCTGCCTTCCTACAACACAATTACACAGTCATTTACAAAGCTACTGAACTCCTTAGCTTCTCCCCCATCTTTCAGGGGTTTTCAGAAGGTAAGTAGCTGCAGGCTGACTTCTTTATTCAACTCTAGATATCAGGACAGGTCTGAGTCACCATAAATCCACACAGGAAATAGGAATTTCAAGGACACTGCAACTTAAAGACTTTACTCCCTGAGTGTTTTTCCCCTCATCCTTCTCTCCTGTTCTGCTCCCAGGAATATTTAAGTTTTCTTTGACCATAACACTTGCAGGATTGACTCAACTCTCCTCTTCCCTTGCTGAGTGCTCCCCAGAGGAGTTGCAGGTGGAGGGAGCTCTCTAAAGAAATCATGTTCAAGTAAATAACTGCAAGAATAAGGAATCCAAAGGAGGAGCATCCCCCATCCTTTCCTGATCCACACATTACATTTCTAGAGAGCTGTACGCAGCTTGGAAGTGCTTTTGCAGCCTGACACTGCTGCCCCTAGACAATACCACTGTTTTGCTGATGCCATGGAAACACCAAGACAGACTGCACTGCAAGCCCAGGCTACATTCAGGGGAAAGAAAGGGAAAAATCAGAACAAATCTCAAAGGTGGCACAGAACATAAATGCAATACACCCAAGGAGCACAATCCCTTTTTTAACATGGAGCTTGATCTAAACAGAATTGGCAGCATACGTAGTTAATATTAATTCTAAAATACCAATGAGGTATGAGGAGGAAAAAAAAAATGAAAGAAATAACTAGAGCAAGCCAAGGTAAAAAGAAGAAAAAAAAAAAATCAAGTGTGAAAGAGTTACAAGGTAAGCAGAAATCTAAGCTGTGTTGGGAAAGGTAGGCAGTGTGAAGTTTGTCCTATTTACTGTTTAATGTCTAAACTGGCTCTTGAGCCAGGAGATAAAGAGCTGAATGCTGCAGGCTGTCAAAGGCTCAAGAAACAAAGCAATTCAGGGAATGCCAGGGCACTGGGAGTTTCCTGAGTTTCCTTCCCTCCCCCAGAGCTCACTCTTGTTTTCAGAGGAGTGCCTCTTGATTTATCAGCTTCATGCAATCCAGATTTAACAAGTTCCAACTGGATCTTACTACAAAGGACAAAAAAAAAAAAAAAGGCTAAGTCTTGTTTTGCAATCCTGGGTATTTTCAACAACAGTAAACTGATGTACTCTTTCCTGTTTGCTCCATGTACTGAATCAGAGCTATAAATACAGACAAGTCCAGTGCAGTGAGCACCCCGAGCCTCCCTGGCACACACCAAGCTGCACAAAACAGCTATGACTTCACTTCTCCCACTCCTGGTTGCTGGGCTGAGACACCTAGTCCAGCCATTAATCATGAAAGTCAGCTCCTCTGTACTTTGTGCTTGCTTAGGATAAGCAAAGCAAACACCTGATGAAATAGGTTTTCCAATTTAAAAAAGTTATCACGGTCCATCCTTAGAGGCTACTTTCAGCAAGTCATCTGGGGAAATAACACAGAACAGTATCTAACAGACACTGGGCTAAAATTAGCTTGACATTCAAGCGTCTACCTCACTGTCCCTCTGTCCTGGGCTAGTTCCAGCCCTCTGCTAGACCCTACCAGCAGCTGTTAGCCGCACTTTGACACCCTAATTGCCATACACAGTGTATCTGCTGAGTAATCAGATTCACTGGCCTCTTGCAAGGACCAAATCTGGGTCAAGTCCCAGTTCCAAGGAAGCAGATAAAAGTTTTCAGGTTACCCTACCTTGATCTTCATCTCCAGACAGAAACTCAAGGATGGTATTCATAGCGCCCATGTAGAAAATGAGCCGCAGCTGAGTGACACACATGGTGATAAGGCTGAGCAACAAGATAGGACTGAAGACACTCTTCATGAAGGAGGGAGAAGCTGCAGAAGGAATACAAGAGTCTCTGAAAAAAGCAACATACCTTTGTACACATGTACAACTTCAGAGGAGGCTTTGGTCTCTGGGTTAGCAGGTCTTCTCCTAGCTAGTCATTCCACCCCTGTGTGACAGTGGCAGCTCCAAGGAATGCACAGTTAGCAGCTACCTTACAAACTTCCATAATGAGCAGCCACAGATGCTTGGAGTTAGGCTACCAGTAACTTGGGTGAAGGGAACAGGAAGGCTCAGCCAATTCTGTGGATTAGAGCAAAAGGAAGCTTCAAACCATTTGCTTTAGCCATACCCCTGACTGAGGAAGGCTTGGTCATGATGGCAAAAGTCTACCTACAAGACAGCAGTGACCAACTGCACTGTCCTTCCGCAGCCATAGGAGTTACCCATGCTGTTGTCCCACCACTGGCAACAACATATGGTATATTTAGACAAGTGTACAAGGACAGGACTCCTTATATAACTGAACTTGTATTTAAATAATGGTGGCTGGCACATGGCCCTGGCAAACACTTGGATCACGTATCACTGTCTCATAAACAGGTCTGGAGCAGAGCAGAGAGGCCACCAGCCCTGTGCCAGCACAAGTATCCCTGGGGCACTCATGGAACCACACCTGTGCTGTCAGGCTGGCACTTCACTTCTAGGTCCACCGTCGACAGACAGAGCTTGTTGTTCTCCTGCAAGGCTGTCGGCTCCTTGGGGCCCTTCATGGAGCTCCCCACACTGAGACGGCGCCCCACAGTAGTTACTTGCTTGTAAAACTGCTTTCCAGTGATTTTGTGGTCAAATCCCAGCCAGCTGAACTTTATTTTCACCCTGTTGGGCAGTAAAGAGCATGACAGCTGCAACACAGGATGGGGAATCAGAGGCAGCAAAGTTGCAGGAGTCAGAAAGGCAATGTGTGGATTCAAGGCACTAGTTTCCACCTACAAACTCACAAATGGTCTGGATCCAGAGCACAGAGAGATACTTCCCCTGGGCCAGTTTGGCACAGGTCAATATAGAAATGCTTATGACTACTGACAGATCATTTTCCTTCATAATTCCTACACTTTGGAAAGCTCAACTTCCCACAGATATTCACCAGTCAAGACATAATGCTAATAGCAAACATAAATCCTCAACCTAAGAGGGAATGACAGCAATAAACAACATGCAAGGGAGTTCCCTGTACACTCCCAAATTAGCCATGCCAGCACTTTCTAGGGGATTAAGAATGGGATTAGCCCTNCCTGTGCCAGCACAAGTATCCCTGGGGCACTCATGGAACCACACCTGTGCTGTCAGGCTGGCACTTCACTTCCAGGTCCACCGTCGACAGACAGAGCTTGTTGTTCTCCTGCAAGGCTGTCGGCTCCTTGGGGCCCTTCATGGAGCTCCCCACACTGAGACGGCGCCCCACAGTAGTTACTTGCTTGTAAAACTGCTTTCCAGTGATTTTGTGGTCAAATCCCAGCCAGCTGAACTTTATTTTCACCCTGTTGGGCAGTAAAGAGCATGACAGCTGCAACACAGGATGGGGAATCAGAGGCAGCAAAGTTGCAGGAGTCAGAAAGGCAATGTGTGGATTCAAGGCACTAGTTTCCACCTACAAACTCACAAATGGTCTGGATCCAGAGCACAGAGAGATACTTCCCCTGGGCCAGTTTGGCACAGGTCAATATAGAAATGCTTATGACTACTGACAGATCATTTTCCTTCATAATTCCTACACTTTGGAAAGCTCAACTTCCCACAGATATTCACCAGTCAAGACATAATGCTAATAGCAAACATAAATCCTCAACCTAAGAGGGAATGACAGCAATAAACAACATGCAAGGGAGTTCCCTGTACACTCCCAAATTAGCCATGCCAGCACTTTCTAGGGGATTAAGAATGGGATTAGCCCTCAAGGCCAGTCTAGAGGACACTTACGAATAGTCCATGTCTTCTGGTCCTGGGAAAGGCTCCAGTGGCCAATTGAAGAAACAGTTGAGGAAAACTAGTCCTGCACAGCTTGCCCAAACAAGCAGAATAAGGATGAAGGAGACCCCAAAGTCATATATAACCTGGAAATCACAAGGGAACATGGTTTTGGCTATAAGAGCAGAAAGATACTTCAATATTCTTTGAATGAGGTCTGAAAGAAAGCTGTGGGAAAGAAAAACACACTGCATTTAAAACAGCTTTAACTTGAGTGGTAACAAAGAACATTTCTGTGATATGCAGGCTTGGAAAGAGATGCATGTTCACATCTCTAACAGCAGGTATAGCAACAGGACCTCCAGCCAGCATGCGAAAAGGACACAGACGACTGCAATCAAAGGTTTTAATCTAGAACCTTCTCCTGGAAAGCCAGCAAGAACTTCCCTGCACACTTGAGACTAGTTTGCCTTTACTATATCCCCATTATGCTAACCCTGCTGTAGAACATCTCTGGTTCAGAACCACTAAGTGATCTACCACAACCATCTCTTCTGTCCCTTCGGTGCTGTTTGCTAGCTCTGAATTCTGTCCAAGGCCAATAAATATACACATGTGTATTAGAATACACATATATACTCCTGAGAGTTTAAAAAAGTAACCTTTCATAAAAAAATATCTTCAGTTCTTCATTTTAACACCTTAAAAATTTTACTATTAGTGAACAGACTGTTCTCTTTGCAGTATTTATGAAGTTCCTGAAGCAGTCACTTGGGAAGCCTTTAACAGATAGGAACTGAATCTCGTAAAGGCACATCTCTAAAAGAATGCTTTAACAAATAGTTCCTCTTTTTTCTACATTATTGCTAAACACTGCAAGACTCCAGCACAACACCACCAGTCCTGAGTCATGATCCCACGGCCTCACCTTGATTCCAGGAAAAGTCACAGCAGAGGAAGCATAGGAGCCAATCATCAGAGCAATGAACGTGGAACGGAGGTCACCAAACATGTTGGGCAGCTGGGGAAAGAAAAATTGGTTGAAACAGGCTGCTGCCAAGGGAGGGGAAGAAAAGGGAAGGAGGCTTTCTCCAGAAGATATTGGCATTTAGGATTAAGACTCCTGGATACCAGAATCTAAAGCAGCCAGTTTTACTCAAGATGACTTAGATCTTCAGGACATTGCTCTGCAGGTTGCATTGGTGTCTCCAGTGTCATGGAACACCTACAATCCAAGATTTATGTGCTTAGTGACACTGCTTCTTTCCAGACTGACAGCATACTTTGCATTGGTTACCTTTAGCACAGGAGTGTTTGCTCCAGCCCTTGTGCTTTCTTTAAGAATTCCTTACCCCAAGTCTGGAGCCACCACCTCCTTTTCCTCTGAAAAAAACCTGTGTCCAAGTTCTTTAAATATCACCCTCTTTTTAGTCGAGAGTTGTTAGACAAAGACTGTGATAGCTGCAAGGTCTTTAACACTTCTGCAACACCTTGAACTGCCAGGTTTATTTATGTACCTTGGGTCAGCACCCAAATCTTTGCAGTAGACCAGAAAGTTCCTATTATAACAAGAAGGAACAGAGACAAACACTAACTGTGTTGCTGTTTGCATTTCCATTTCTAGCTAGGTCCCTGCCTCCTTCTGTGACAGCAGACTCTCTCTACAGGAGGGGCTAAAGCTGGTCATTTCCCCATCAGTTGGATGGCTCAGATGGCCAAGTACACGAGCTTGGAGCTAGGTGCAAGAAGGCAATCACAGACACTAGATATCTAAGGCTTTATTGCTCAGCACAGCTACCAAGCTGCTCAACTCTGCAGAAAGAAGCCAGCAACAGCACCTTGTGTTGCTGTTCCTGCCACCCATCCCACTTCACTGCCTGGGCTCTTATCAGGTGTGATGCCATTGCTGAGAGCTTCTCAGGCTGGTTCTGCAAGGAAGGATCTGTTGGGAAAGCAAAGCTCTCAGCAGGGGCGGCTAGAAGCAGCTCACAGCAGCCACTTCTGCCACCTCAACAGCAAAAGCACTCCCAGGCTGGCTCTCCTGCCTCTGCTTTCACTCAGGACCCAAAAGCAGAGTGAAACAGGCAGAAAGAGCTGCAAGACCTTCCCACTCTCCTGGGAAAGGAGGAACTCCTCATTTTTCTAAACAACTAGAAGAGAACAAGTTTCCAGTGATTAATGATGGCCTGCAAACTGGAAATTACAGGGAGAAGCTTTGAAGTTGCAGGCTACAGAGAACCCAGCTGACACCCCCTGAAGCTAGTTAGTGGGCAGAGATTCTGCTGCAGGAAGATTTCCCTCCTGCCTCTTTTTTTGGGTCACTTACTCCCCAAATTCACTTGGGCATCACTACCATGTCAGCCTCAGATGGCCTCAAAGCAGGACACTGTGGGTGCCTTCTAGGACTGAAAGCATAACCAGCATTTTATCTAAAGATGCTATTGAACAAAACGATTCAAAGAACGTTAGACCGGGTCTGAGCAAGCAAATGCTGTCATCGCATTCCACTTCCACTGCTGAAAAACAAATCTATCTTTCCCAGGAGTAGCATATAAGGCAACCAAATCTGGCTTGTGTCATGGCAGGACCAGCGTGTTTACAACACAAGTATTCCTGTGCAGGAACACTCTAGGATCCATCTGGCTGTTTATCATCTCTCTGTCTCACTGCAGAGCTTCCTATGCAGTGCAGTCTCCAGGTCCTCAGATAACCCCAGCCAGGGAACAGCAGCAACGATGTGCTGAGCCTGATGCTGCTGGTGAACCCCAAGCAGACTCACACGGCGGAGGCTGAAAACACTGCACTCGTCTGCAGTGAGGATCCCCGCACCCATCCCCAGATCCCTGCATGCGGGAGAGCTGCCAACAAGCTGCTTTCAGGAGCTGCAGACAGGAAACGGCAAAGGATTCAAAGGTCTGTTACCAGGCTCAACAAAAATCTCTTCTTGGAAGCAGTGACCTAAACACACACTCCAGAAAACAGCATCTGCAGAATACAGCATCTGCAGGTTGCAAAAAGGCTAGTCACTGTCACCAGGCAGGGCATTCATTTCATCTCAAATGCCCCAAACTTAAAATAATCTCCAGAAATTACAACAAACAGCTGCTCCTGCTGGGGAGCTCAGAGCAGGGCAACAGCTCCATAAACACAGCTGCTTCTTGGCTCAGGCTGGTTTTCCCCAGAGATCACAAAAAGCCTTTCTTAGAGCAGACAAGCAACGCCCAGGTGGATCCTCCTGCTCTGAGTGCTACTGGAGACACAGAGCAGATCGGAAATCAAGCAGTCATGTCCAGGAAAACCCAAGTCTGCTTCTGCCTCAATGGAGAGAAGTCCTAGAAAGGATAGATATTTCCTAAAATCCTATTTGGCATCAAGCAAGCAGCTAGATTAAAAAAAAAAAGGACAGGAGATTTAAGTTTTTATCTAACCCAACTGAAGCAGAACCTGCAAATGCTGAGCACTTTGGAGTAAAATNTCTGCTTCTGCCTCAATGGAGAGAGAAGTCCTAGAAAGGCTAGATAAAACAAATCTGAGGGGCAGAGGGGAGGTAAAGGGAAAAAGTAATCCGTACCCAGAGAGAAAACCTCTCAGACTGCAAGTGCCAGTACTAGCAATACCTGTGCAGGTCTCATCTAAAGACCAGCTACTAAAATAACACAATATTTACTGAGCCATTTTTTGTGCTGTCTTTATAGCAGCAAGTATTGGAAAAAATGAACCTTAGAGAGAGAGGAAAAAAAGTCCCAGAGCAAGTGGGCTCTTTGTTTTTCTGCCACCAGAAAGATCTGATCCTCATTCTGATCTTATCCCTGCAGGCCAGAAGGAACTCCTCCACTAACTTCTGCCCATTCTGGTATGACAGCCCCAGTTTCACAAGACCTACAGTGACAAACTCTTACACCTTCTATTTAAAGGCCAATAATACTCAACTTATTAACAACTTTATGCCCTGTCAGAAAGACACTAACTGTTTTTCCCTGAAGTTCTTTATTACAGGTATACAATCCTAAACTGATAACTTCCCCTTCCAGATTATTTTCTTATCTGCCCTACAACGAGTTGGAAACCTTTGATCTTTTTTTTTTTTACATAGTTTTCCAGTTTTTTCCTGGATACAATCCATATACAAAAGATACCACAGCAGTATTACCAAACCCAGTTTCCCCCCTCTTGCAAGGGCTGTTTGAAAGAACAGTGGCAAAAGTCAAGGGACACAGAACCAGACTACTGGAGAATGGCATTTTTGTTCAAGCTAAAGAACTTTGTTTTTCCTATTGGGGGTATATTTGGAAGTTATACAGACACTAAAAATACATTATCCAGGAAAGCCTCAAACTGTCTGCTTTGTCCAAAGCATATGGAAATTCCTGTTCCCATTCTCCGGCAAACAAAAGATCACAGAGCCCTAAGTTCTCCTAATATTTCCAAGCAGAGAAGATTCCCTACACAGAGATGCCCCCCTGCTCTGATTAAAGGGCACTGTTTGTAGCGGAAAATAAGAGCAAAGCAGCTGTAATTCTTTGAAAGGAAAACAGGACAGAAAACAATCTATAAAAGGCTCTTTGTGGTAATTTATCACACATGTTTATTTCTTTGCATGAAATAGCTTCTGAGCGCCAGATTCCTGGGTTGCTGTCACAGCCACCGACACAGATCTGTTTCCATTTCCAATCTTCACTTGCATTGGCTAAGACCAAGTCACAAGGCAGAAATCTCTCCTCTACATTTTAACAACAAGCACAATCTGACCTTGTTCCCAGAACTGAGAACAGCACCGCTCGCTTGCTCCCGCTCCTCCCCAAGCCACAACGCACCCCAGAACGGCAGCTTGCTTTGACGCCACAGCTTCCCATGTGCTTTCGTGATACCCCCGGGACTTCTTACTGAAAAAGGCTTTAAACCCAAGAGGCCAAGCTTTGTGGAGTACTATCCTCAGAGATCCCATTTATCCCTTGCACAAGCACTGAGGATCCCTGTTTCCTGCCCTCCCATCAGATCACACTGCCTACACACACAGGTGTCCTGGGAGGTTTCAACACCTGATGAAGCACCACAAGCTGCAACACTTGAGGATCATCCCAACCCCACACAGGGCAGGGGCTCCCTTCACAGCCACCCTGCAATGAAGCAGCAACTGTAACCCCGCCTGGGGTGGCAGAGGACAAGCTCAAGCACCAGTGGGTTTGACCCATTTCCTGGAGCACTTCAGGTCACTTGCAGCTGGCAGGAGAAGTAAGTCACCTTGCTGTGACTTGTGCGTGCACGTGCACACTCGGCAGTCAGTGCCTGTGTCAGCCAGAACAAGCTCACTTGGCACCAGAAGTTGATTAGCACTTGCTGCCTCTGTGTAATGAAGGGCCTTACAAAGGTCTTGAGAGTTTCCCCTTCCAGCGCTCGCTTCAGCCTCTCCTGGCCACAATGCAGAGCACGGTGTGTGCAAGCCACACCATCCACAGCTCACGGTCCTGCCACCCCTGTGTCGCTCCCTTGCCACACTCCCTGTCTCCATGGGCCACAGATGGATGGGAGCCACACAAGAAATCACCATGTCATCACGGAAAATGGCTCTTGACACACTGACTATGAGCACCCCAGCTTGCGGGCAGAACCACGGAGGGACAAAACGGTAAGCTGCCAATGGGCAAAATACACCTGCTTTTAACAGTCACCACTACAGCTACACTGTGATGCTGGTAAAGAAGTGCTTCCCTCCCACTTTAGACTATTTTTAATCACATTCATATGCCTCAGGTAGCAAAATGCCTCTATGCGGCTCTGCAGGGAGACACACACAGCTACTGAATCCGAATTTGGATTTGAGAAGCCAAGCCTGAAGCCACCTCAGCTCTTTACAAAACTCACTGCTGTCTGGAGGGGATGGGCTCCACCTCAGGTCTCCCTGGGTGAACTCACAGCATCCCCACTTGCTTCAGACCTCCTCAAGGCTTGGATCTCTTCTTGGAAGATTCGACTTTTTTCCTGCCGCCGTACTTCCTTAGTGCTGCGGAACTGGCTCACTAATGAGGGCACTAATAAGTGGCTTTGCTTACTTCTGCTGCTGCTAAAAGCCACAGCACAGCCCATATATTTCTGCCCTATCCTTGCCCTCTCTCCTATCATCACCAGTGGCTCTAAAATCATCTGTGACCCCTTAATAACCACCCAGAGAGACAATAACCAACACTGGCAGCAGCAGGATGGGAACCCTCTCCTCTCCCACAACAGTACTCATGTGCTCCTCTTTTCCTTGCTTTTATTTGAAGCACTGCAGGATGACATTTGCTCTGTAGTTCTTTGGGACCATGGCCAAGGCTTCCAGTGAAGAAAGTTACATACAAACAAGGGACTGACATCTGCACAGAGTTTTGAAAGCTCTGAATATACAAAAGCAAAAGCAGCAGCAACAACATCACAGTGGACACAGTGATCTATAAACCCAGCCTCTGACAAATTTAGGTCTTGGGAGTTCAGCCTGTGTCTGAGCCTTGCTCAGCCAGTGTCTACACCTTGTTCAAGTTGAGGTAACCTTAACAGAAAGTTTTACTTCAACAGCAACTTCAAGGTAATGCAGTCCAAATCTGAAAGTTCTCAACCACAGCCCAAGAAACATCCCAGACTGTTTTCTAGAAGACTTTCTACCCAGCCCTGCTTCAGCACACTGACAAGGATCAGGATAATGAAGTAGAAAATAAAGCAGCTTCTTGGATGATACTGCTTCTATCTCCAGGCAAAAAGAACCGCAAAATGTAGAGACCCAGTTGACAGTTGTTTGTCAATACTTGCAATACAATCCATGGACTAAATAGAGCTAAACACATCATGCAGATGTATCTGGGTGCATTCAACAATGCTGCATTCCTTAGAAAACCTGGAAGAGACACTCACCCTTCTAAGAGCAAAAGCTTTTGTGCTCAAGAACAACCATTTTCCTGGGGCAAGATGCAAGCTATGCTTGCACAAAGCTGGCCCAACCCAGCAGCAAGGGTTTGTGCCCTGCCGATTCTTCCTGCAGTATGTCAATGTTAAATGCAGTGCAAACATGTCCAGCCTCTGCCAGGTAGCTGAGCACTGCATGTACAGGCATATGACAATTTGAGTCCTAGACAAAAAACACTTCCTTCCCCTCCCCCCCCACCTTCACCTGAGATGCAAGGGGCAGGTAAAATTGTACTGAAATAAAAAAACCCACACTTTAGAATAACCACCTAGTACTCAGCCTTTCAGGTAAAAGAGTGACAGACCCTTTGTACCAAACAAAAACACGTGCTATTCAAGCCACAGGCAAAAGACCCATTTTGTTCTTTCCTGCTAGCCCAGCTCACAGCCATAATAAGGAATAAAAGAGAGTCAGGTAATAACTCTTCACTTACTGTAAGCGATGTGAAGGTCATGCACATCCCACCAAAGCCATTCAGAGCCAGTGCGATGAATATCAGCACAGACAGAGCTGCAACAATAATAAAAAAATGCCCTTAGCCTTTACTGAGGTGGAGAGAGAGAGGAGACAGAGCCCTCAGGGCTTTAGTCCTGACATGTGAAAAAAAAAAAATCTGTGACTCAACACCCTCAGGACACACCATGCTGTTCCTGACCCAGCACCCATCTCCCCAGCCCCTCCCAGAGCCAGGGCTCTCCTCTGAGACAGAGTTCGGGATGGGATCATCTCTCTCCAGGATGGATGGGTCTCTTTTAATGAGCAGACTTGCTGATGCAATTGTCTGAATGGGTCTTAAAAAAGAAGATCTAATTGAAAGAACCAGATTCAAAGTGTCACCCCACTATCTTGTGTTGAGGAACAAGCTCCATCTGTCCCTTGTAAGAAAGCTGATTACACATCATACGTTAACACCTATTTCCCAACCCTGAAAAAGCCATTAACTTGTTTGGAATTGCTCCTTTACAGGACCTAGCCCTGCCCAAATGCAAAGCTGCGAGATCTGGCCATCTCAGCTGTTCAGCCCTTGCTACGCTCTCCACTCAGGTTTGTGAAACACCAGCCCTCCCCAGAGCCCCTCAGCTCCCACAGGCCAGCAGATGCTTGGCCTGTGTCCTCAGCAAGACCCCTGAACAGCACTAGAGGTGTGACAGAGCACACAGCACCATGCACATTTGTCTGCTTCCCAAAAAAAACCTCCAAGCCACAGCCCCAAAGCCCTCCCAGCTCAGAGAAATGCCTACTTACAGTCTGGGTTACTGGCACCATATGCAATCAGCACACAGGACGCAGCAAAGCAGGCACTGAAAGGGAACCAAAACCACGAGTTTCTCAGACAGCAAATTACATATGCTTCTACCTCCTCAGCACCTTGTTAAGCAAGCGCAGTATAATTTCTGTAAGAGGGAGGGAAGCTGGCGATTTGGAAAGAAAAATCTAGGGAAATGCCCAAATATTACAGACAAACCTTGCACAAGGGTGAAGGCAGCAACCTTTCCTCCCAGTACTGACGCAGCTCTTGCTGGACTCAAATTCCCTACTGGTTTTCCAGCACAGAGCTTTCTCAGCCCTCACTTTGAGGTGACTAGGGACAGCAGCAGCGGCTGTCCTGAGACGCAGCTGTGGTCACAGCACTCACAGCCTTTACTTGCTGCTCTCTGGTAGGGTCTGAGTCAGACTTGTCCTATTTTCCCCACTCTGCCTACAGGCCAGTTTGGTTCTGGTACAGTTCAGTGCATTAAAATTCAGCAGTGCTGGGGTCCACTGTGCCCAACAAGTCACTAATCCCTCCATGTCATGATGGAAGCAGCTAATGACCTTGCTATCTGAGGCAGAAAGCAACACATGCCACATAGCAGAGAAGAGCCCTATAAAAGGAAGGCAGGACATGTTTATCCCGGAGTTAACTCCCCAGCTTGCAAGTGATGATGTAACAGCTGGGTTTGGTGCCTCTCAGGACATAGCTCCCAGCTCAAGGAAAAAGCTACCCTCCGTGACTCACAAATGACTCCGCTCTTCCTCCAGGCTCCATCTGGCCAGGGAGCACAGAGCAACACTGGAGAGCTGAAGTGTGGACATAGAGTCCCAGGCACTTCCCATATGGAGCAATTCACTGTGCTGGCTGAAATCTTCCAGAGCTGCTCCAGTGCCCTGTGCATGGCCAGCAGCTCCCAGCCCCATCCCTCATACAATTCCTGAGGCTGCTGTCCCTGTTGTGGGGTCCCTGCAACCAAACAGCACCCATCTGCTCCAGACAACACATGAATTCACCCCTCATCCCACCCAGCGAGCCCAGGATACCAACCTGCCAAGCAGCCGCAGCTTGCGAGGACCGTACTTGTCCATGACGATCCCCAGGGGCAGCGTGATCGCACTGAGCAGGAAGGACCCGATGGTGAAGGCCAAGTTCAGCATTTCATCCTGGGCATTGCAGGAAGGCCATTTGTGCTCTGAAGCTGTGCTGTTCTCATATTCAGGACTGCTGGTGGTGTTTTCTGCACAGGATGGTAGAGGATGATCACTGCTGTGTGTTGGGATGGCGCTTACAACATTGCAGGAAGGAGGGAAGAGCCCCCCTTGTAGGCTGCCACAGCACACCAGGCATATACCCTCCACATCTCATTTTGTGTTATAATCAGTGAGAAGTGGAGCAGGGGAAGAAGAGCAACAGAAGGACAATGGAAACCTGATGAGTTCAGCTGGGAGCAGGAAAAGGGTGCGCAGGCACCCAGGGGACACCCAAGGAGCAGCAGGGTAACAGCTTAAGGACAGAAACTTATTAATGTATAAGATCAACCATACAGCAAGACCCTAGCAATTACAGGGAACTAAACCCACAAGAACCTGAAGGGAATACAAAAACAAGGTCCTCCTAATCCACAACTGGTATTGTTCTCACAGATCTTTTCCCTAGCTAAACTGGAAATAACTGCAGCCAAATCGGTTATTTCAGGTCCAGAAACTGGGCTGACAAGACCTGGCACAGAGCGACAGCCTGCTCAAACAACAAGCTTCCTACCCTCACTGCAGGCAGCAGGATGAGGGATGGCTTTGCAGCAGCCACCCTGCTTCCCAACTGTCCTGGCTCTGAAAAATCCTTCCTGGATTTAACTACCCTGTTCCCAGGAGGGCTGGCAGCTCACCTGCCTTCTCCGTTTGTTAACAGATTGATGCATCTTTCACTTCTGCCTCATCATTGGCATTTTCTATTCTTTCCAAGACAGTTTAGGCCATACAGATGAATTATATCTCCAGCTTTCTGTTCTTGCCCTTACATGAGGAACCTTGCATGCAAACTCCCACGCTGAACAGAGCCTACGTTGTGTAACAGAGACAGAAACAGGACAGTTAAAAAAAAAAAAAAGGAAAGAAGTTCCCTTTTCTTTGCAGCAGCAGTTTGCCTGATGTTAACTGCTCCTGTTACAAACCTATCCCAAGGTGGCTTACAACTCCTCAAGCAAGCACGTGTGCCTTTAGACTTTCATTAACCCAGAGCCCTCCTGCGCTCCACCCCTCCTTCTCCCAGAGCTTATCTGACTTATAAGTAACCTTTGCTGGTATGACAAAGCACTTGCTTTCTTACTGCTGCCACAAGCCAGTGACATAAAACACTCTCCTCCATATTTAATAATTGATCTGACAAAGTTCAATATTAAAGGAGGAACAGAGGGAGAGGTTACCTACATAACCATCTGCATGAAGCAAGACTAGAGATCCCCAGCGAGCCCTGGGTAGTTAATTAGCAGGAATCCCTCACGTACAAGTGACTTCACAGTCACTGCTTGGTGTGGCTCGTGGAAGAGATACCCTTGGCTGCTCTTGCCCTCGCTGCATCTCTGGAGATCACACAGCCCTGTCTTGCAGCTCCTTCCCTTCTACCCAAGCCTCAGCACCATTAGTCACCGGTTTCACCTTGGTTCTGGAGCTGGCCAAAACAACCCTCCCAGCTTTGTGTCCATTGCAAACAAATCATGCTCCACCTTCCAGACATCAGGTCTTAGCAGGAATTTAGGTGCTGATATCTGAGGCTTACAAGCTGCCTGCAAACCTTCCCCTGTCCCCTCCCAGCACTCCAGGGAAGGCACACGGCATTTCTCTCCATGTACATTGCTCTCACCAACACCTTCACTAAGATGGTCTCAAACCACCTGTGGGCAGCGATGACTCTTTGTTCCTGATTGATAACTCAAATCTGTCCCTTCTCATGCCCTTTTAATCATAAGTAGCCAGAGCAAGCAACAGAGATACCCCCCCCAAAAGGCCACATGTCCCATCAGCATCCCTTCTGTAGGGAGGACAGCACTCCAGCCCCAGCCTTCCAAGTCACATCCTTAGAAATCAGTCCTGAACAGACTTGGGAAGCTCTCCACACTTTTCACACCACATCTCAACCTTTTTCATTCATCTTTCCCTCACAAACTCCTCTTGCTGTGTCCCAGGATCTTAAAAACCGACTTCTGACAGTATCTCCACAAGGCAGGCACCAGCACACAGCTTCACCCACAGCATCAAGGCTTTTTGGGCTCTCCACAGAGATAAATTCATAGGAAACAGATGTGAGCAAGAAGTCAAACTTGGGAAAACAAGCGGAGAAAAAAAAAGAGAGAGTGACAAAGTAGTAGTGCTTTCCCTGTGTCAGCACTCTACAGAGAAGAGCTCAGCTGTAGAGTGGAAGAAGGGTGGAGGGACATGGACAGTGCAGTGACCTTGTAACTCCTGGCTGCGTGTGTTAAAGAGCCTGTCAGCCCTCCCCACAAAGGGATCTCAAACCATAAATATTGAGCATTTACAGCTGGAGTAGCTGAATTACCGCTAATGTATTGACATAGACAGTCAGAACATGACCAAGGAGCTCCCACAGCACACACTGCTAACAGACCCTCTGATGGCATACAGGATGGCGCTGACACCAGGAGGTGAAGAGGACACAGGTCAGAAAAAACAAGGAAACTTGTCCCTCTCTGAAGACTTGCTGCAGCTGGGAAGCTTAGGAACAGGGCACTCCAGTCCCTGCTTGTACCAACCATCTTATTTACAGCTGCTCATCGCCAGCTCCAAGGAGGGGCCAGGCAACAGTGCTATGTGGAAATACAAATTGTTTGTGAAAATAGAAGCAGCCCCTGAGCAACAAGAGAAGATCTACTGAGGCGTAATGGAAATGATTCAAGCAGCCCTTGGCACCCTGACATCCCCTGATCCTTTGAGCCACCTCCATAAATAGAACATTTTGGAAGGGGCTGCAGGTATGTGCAACCTGCACAGGGTCCAGCTGAGAGCCACCTCATATGCTGGTGACCTGCTGGCACACGAATGAGAGCCAAGTGACAGCATATGACATGCAGCTAGGCAGAGATTAAGGGGCAGAGAACCTGCCTAACTACTCACCTACCTAATGCACCTGGTTACAGCAAACAGCAGTTTCCCCTCAATCACAGCTCAGATCGTGTTCCAGATCAGTGCACATCACACTGCTGGGGAAAGTCTCCTACGTGCCTGGTTCCATCTGCAACAATGTGTTGGGGAAGGGCTGTCTCTGAGCTGACAGTGGTGCCCTCCCCAAATTCTCCTGCCAAGTCCACATGGCATGCAAGCACGCCAGGTCTGACACACAGGAGTGCCACCCAGGTAAGGCAGCAGCACGGGCTCAGTCTGTGTACGCTCACTGCTGTCTCACCATCGAGCTAGAAGCAGCTCCAAGCCTTTAGCAGCAATTACAAGAACACACTGCCTATTTTTACAGCGCTCCCCTTGCAAGCAGCAGGATTTCTACTGCCCAATTAGTAGTTCAAGTTACTATTTAAAGAATGACAGCTTAGGTGAGAGGAAGGCTGCCTCGGTAATCATTTATGTCAAGCTCATCGCTGGGATTTGTTCAGGCTGTTACTGGAACATTTAGAGTCATCCTTTCTCCCAAATTAGGTGCTGCAGGTTTCATGAGAGGGTCAATCATTAACTAGCCTTTGCTGACCTCTTCAAATCCCCCCTGCGCATGATGTTGCCAGAGGTACGAGTCTGACTTTTTCAAGAGTGACTACCATCTCAGACAGCAGAGAGGAGGTTTCCTTTCATTTTGTTTCATGAATCAGTCTGAGCAAAACAGACAAGACACCCCCAGGCACCCTGGCAATAGCTCTGGGGGGACACACTGCGCAGCCTCACCTTCCTTTAAAAAAAAAAAAAAAAAAAAAAAAAGGGGGGGGGTTGGAATCAGGGCCAAAGAGCCTGGGAGCATTGGGGGGAAAAAAAAAGTCACAGTGACAGACATGTGCAAACAACTGATCTGCCGTCTGCCCACATAAGAACATGTTTTCTCTTTTCAGGATGGTGTCATACTTCTGGGAACTGGGAGGAGATGTTCTCGCTTTGTACCACTGCAAATGCAATTTATTCGGGTTTCCCTCTCTGCCTGTCCACCCCTTGGACCTCTGGGACCCCCCCTCAGGGCACCCAGTTGGAAGCCTCATATAACCAAGGCACAGTCTCCAGTTAACCTCCCATTCACTCCCCAGCTGCGGTTTCATTTCACACCAATTCTCACCCAGGGCCGGCACCTTCCCATGCAACTCTCCGATACCACCAACGGCTGCTAATCAACACAGCGTGTTTCCTGTAGAAACTGAACATTTACCACGTTTACTCTTTTCCTGTTTACAGGGCCTCATACGCAGCCTTTCCGCAAGTCATCGTCACATCTTACCAGTGTGGAAGGGACCTTCAGACCGCAAGCTCCCCACCACAGACCCCAAATAAGAGCAAAGAGCTGTACAGCAGCACCTTCCTCCTAAGCCCATGTTAAGGCTCGTTAACCTACCATAACTCAATTGGCTTTTTGTCCTTTTGGTTTTCTGCACCTCTGTCTTAGAGGAAGGTCCTCTGTCCAACTGGCTCCTTATCTCTGCTCTTGGTGAACAGATTATCAAGTTCAAGATTTTTTTTTTTTAAATATGTCTTAGACCCAAGCCTGGAGCTTCTCAGTTCCAGTAACATCACAGCAATGCAGAACCCTGAACAGAACAAGTTCCTCAACAGCTGATAAGGTCCAAATCCTGATAAAGACTGTGGAATCAGCACTTGCACCAAGTAAAAGATGCTGCTTCAGTTGGTTAAAGGCCAAGCAGTAGTGTAGTAAAATCAACATGGGAACAAAGGGCCATCACCAGACTTGTTGTCAGCAAATTTCAAACATACCTCTCAGGATGTGGCCAAACCTGCCATCCACAACGGGTATGACCTTCCCCCCTCGAACCCTATTGCACAATTACTTTAAAAATATTTGTTACTTCGATGTAGATTTTTCTAGGTGTCCACCTCCGCCCTCATCAACTGAGTTAAGAGTCCGGCAGACCCCACACGTGTGCACCACGGCTGATTAAAATCCAATACCAGAAGCCAAGAGCAGGCAAGGAAAAGGGGGGATTCAAGAGCAACACAAGGAGCCCTTCATGAACTGCAGTCACTTTTTGGGCAGCTGCTGCCTTCGGAGAAGAGCCTGCTGAAGGGACAAGGTCTAGTTCCCTCTGTCACTGGAAGACATCACAAAGTGCAAGAGCTTTTGCTGACAAATGAAAAGCCCTGCCAAGAACCTTTGGCTCATTAGGAAAAGTCTTTTTTTTTTTTTGCAATACTTACACGCATATGGCAGCATTAGGAACAACAAGTGCCCAAAGGCAACTAGTTATAATTTCTTTGCACTAACCTTCCAGCCAAGGACCCACTCAGGCTGCAGGATTCAACACATTATGGTGAAAAAAGCAACCACTGGGCCATCCTAATGCCAGCAAAGGACAAAATCAGCTCAGCACCAGCCATTCAGTGACCACTGCAGGGCAGCTGCAAGGCAGTCTGCTCTCCCCACACTTTGAGCTAGGACTCTTCCCCACCAAGTCACTGAGATTATCACAGTGAGGACAAAAACAGAAAGGAAAGCCAGTACACATGGATGAAGGAGGAAGCTAGCACACGGATGAAGGAGGAAACTGGCGTAACTGGTCCTCGATGCTCATCAGAAGCCATCGCTGAGTTCAACAGTGATAGCCAGATATTTGAAGACAATGAGAACATTTGACTACATAGATCTCTTCAGGGATTAAGATCTCCTGCCTCAGGGCATAGGCTGGTCACTGGGAGGAAGAAATTGCCCCCAGGACAACAATGTCACCACAGTCCAAACATTTGCATCTTCCCTGTGGTCTGGGCACTCCCGTGGTGAGAACCAGACAAACCACAGATTGGCAAACATGGGTGAGAAGCCAAGGTGAGTCTGCTGATTGGGGCAAAGGCAGATGAATTGAAAGCAATCAAAGCAAAGAATTAGGAGGCGAGTCCCAAGTGAAACAGGGCTCTAGTCAGCAAGGCACATCTCAGGAAGCAGACAGGAAAACAGCTGCTTTCAGAGACAGTCAGCATTTGCTTATCAACTCTGGCGTGTTCTATCTCAGTGGCAGAAAGCCTCCACCTGATAAGTACACAGGCCTGTGACAAAGCCACCACAGCTTAGCAAGAGCAGAGCAGCCTTGAACAGAAGTCCTAAAGGGTCTCCAGCAGCTCATGAATCTCCTCCATCCAGGCTAGAACACCACTGGAGACCCAAGTGACACAGACATGCTTGGAAGCATTGCACTACGAGCAGAGGAGAGGAAGGAAATTAAGCAGCCAAGCAACTACTGGTAGAAGACTCAAACACATGCATGTTTACCAGGTTCACCAACCCAGGTTCTACAAGACTAAGGCAGCTGCCCACAGGCATACAAAGCAGAAGATCATAACAAACAGCTGATGAATGAGAAAAACCCCCAATGTACCATCACAACTATTCAGAGTAACTTTTTGCTGGGACTTTGTTTCCCCACATTTCAGATTTCCCCCAGTATTCTCAGCCATTACCCACTGAGAGCTCTGGGGTCCATGCTCTTATTTCCACCTCTCTCTTCCTGCTCCATCTCCATGCTCACCAGCCCTGAATGGGCTGATCCACCTTCTCATCTCATTCACCATCACACATCTCTCGACAGAACTCAAACACCTTACTCCTGCCCCTCTTCACTCTGCTGTTCAATTCTCTGAGCACATGCAAACCCTCTGCCATTAAAGCAGCTTTCCGAATCCATGCCACACCTTTACCCCCAGGTTCCTTTTAACTCCGCTGTCCACCCTGCTGTACTGTGGGATTCCCCAGACCACAATTCTCTCCATGTCCAGGCTGGGGATATATGTCCACCTATATGTTGTTTTTCCCAAGGTTATCCATCCCACACCACAAGATCTGGCTGGGCCAGAAGGCAGATCTCCAGCCCTGGCAGACACACAGCCTGCTCTGAGCACATCCTGGGTGTCTGAAGAGGGGGGGGACAAAACATCAGTAGTATTTATTTCTGCAACTTCTCAACAGCAACGCTGGACTCCCCCAATCTCATTTTCACCCCTGCTCTTTTCTAGCACTAAGGAAAGAGTGCCCATAGTTTCCTCCTACAATCTCAGGACACCCTCCCTCATCATCTTCCAGAACCCATCAGGCCTCCCCTTGCAGGGATGAGCCAGGCCACCACACCGAGGAAGAACTCATGGCCAAGTGGAAAAGGCTTTCCAGGAAAACTTTACCTAATCTTTAAGACTTCTTTTCCATTCATTCTGCAAAGCAACAGCAACTATGGGCACACTACTTCATTACAAGGATGCCAACAGTTTTGGAAAGGAGAACACATCCCTTCCTTCTACCTCAGGACTGATCCAGAGCTCAGCCCTACTCCAGCCAGTCCCACACCATCCCAAGACAGGGAACTGCACCAGCAGACCTCAGCAGCAACTTATTCACACAAGTCTCCAGAGCATCCTTACCCGACTCATGGCACAGGTAGGAGTAAAACCCTTCTGCTTTCAGCATGATGAGGAGGGACCCCCAGCCCAGCAGGACAGCAGAGAAGAGCAGGTTCTCGACGATGGCTGTGGATGCCATCCACCAGCGCCGGCGATGGGCGGTAGCAAGCGTGGGCGCCATGGCTGCGTGAGAAGATGGCCTCGTCCAGAGTCTAGACCTGCAGGGACCAGAACAATGACCGTGAGTTCAGACACAACATGTGCTGCTCAAGGAGTGCAAAAAGCATCATTTAAGAGATCTCTCCACTGGAACACAAGCAAACCTGCCTGTTGAAGGAGAGGCACTCAGGTGTAAAACTCATTTTTGCAGGTACCAACCTGCCACGTTACCTGGAGGGATGGGGGAGGACAGGTGCCCTTGGAGCAGCCCCTCCAGTGCACACACCATGCGACAGAAGAGCATTCAAGGACTCCGTTCCACCTCCCGAGCAACAGGTATGAAAAAGCAGCAAATAACAACTGCCTGGAGCGCACTGCTCCCTCACCTGTACGGGGCAGACGGCCCATTTGTAAGGCAGCAAGGGAACACGTGCCAGAGCAGGGGGCTTCAGCCAGCACCCCAATCTCCCAGCTACTTGCAGGCAGAAGCTGGGACCAGGGAGGCAGCTCCACAACCCTAACTGTGGCTTTAGTGACCCCCCCAGGTCTGTTCTGCCCCATGCAGGAGCACAGATCTGCTCTGGAAGATGAACACAGGTCCTATACATGCACCATGGGTCCTATATATGTAGTTTTATCACAGATGGCTCATCAAGGAGCAGCTTTTGCTAACTACCAGACCACCCAGACAGGGGACAAGGTGGGCTGCATCCTGCCTGTGGCACGTGCTGCTCCACCTCACCCCACTGACATCCCCAGGCTGTCCCACAGATGCTGCAGCCAGATTAACCATCTCCAGCTCCACCTGCCCCAGTCCCTGGGGCCCACAAGAGCAAGTGGCAGATTTGGGAGCAGAGCTGGCTGGCCGAGGGGCTGCTCTGGAGGGCGCAGAGGGGTGCAGCACCAGGGCCAACCCTGGGTCATACAGCAAGTGGCCATTTTAGACAAGCTGAGCCTTTCCCCAGCCCAGAGCACACCCCCGTGAAGCACTATGACAAAATCAGCGGGCTGCACACCACAGCCCAACAGAGTTTCTTGGGGCTTTCCCTAGGGGTGAGGCCCCAGCCCTGGGGGAGGGCGGGGGGTCCAGCCTAGCTCCCTGTAAGGGTGCCAGGGCCACCCTCCAGCCCCAGGAGCTGGTGCAGAGACCCCCACCCCAGGCAGCCATCCTGCAGCCCACCCACCGCGCAGGCCCACTCCCCCAGCGCAGCCCACGACGCATTTCCTCCACCACCTCCTCTTCCTCATCCTCTTCCCCTGCGCCCGCACGCCCCCTCCCCACTCCCCCCATCCTTCCTCAGCACAGATCCTCTCTGTGGCCAGAGGCGCAGCCTATTCCCTCCTCTCCCAGTCACCCCATCCCTCCCCAGCACACCCCACTCCCTACCCACAGCCCCCCACACACCCTGCGCTCCCCCATCAATCCCCCATGCCCCAGCTCTCCCCAAACAGCCCTGCAGCATCCTGCTCTCCCCCTGCCCGACCAAACCCCAGCGCACCCCGCTCCCTGCCCGCAGATCGCTCTTCCCCATCACTCCCTCTTCCCCAGTGCACGCCACTCCCACGCGCGAATCCCCCTGTGTACCCCCCTCTCCCCCTAACCAACCCCCCCATACACCCTGCTCTCCCCCGGCACACTCCCTTCTTCCCCGCAACCCCCCTCCTGCACCCCGCTACCCCACCCCGCACGCCCCCCACTCTTACACCCCACGCANTCCACCCTCCGGAGCAAACAGCCGCCGCAGCTGATTGGTCACCGCCCCGGCCAATAACCGCGCCCGCCGCGGGGCCCCGAGTGGCGCGCGCCGCTGCCGCCGGGGCACGTGCCGGGCGGTCCGCACTCCCCCCCCTCCCCCCGGTTCCCC
>VZTO01016470.1:159500-180166 GCA_013400615.1 Syrrhaptes paradoxus | reverse complement strand
TACCACCCCCCTGGTCCCCCCGTAGTCACGCACCGGGCCGCCCCTCGGCTCTCCCGCAATAACCGTTATGTCCGCGAACGGAGCCCGCAGCGGCGTTGCGGGGCTGGGAACGGGAAAATCTTTTCTAGAACCGGGAGGGGGAACGGGGAGGGGGGACAGGGACCTTTGAAGTCCCCCCACCCCGCACACCCCCACCCCACACCGTCGGGGACAGCGGCACCCGAGCGGCGATGGGACCCGCCCGCCTTCCAGGGAAAAGCGAGAAAAACGGGCTCCCGGCGGTGGCGGCGGGGGGCGATGGCGGGCGCGGAGCGGGATGGGACCCGCCGGTCCGCCCGCTCCCCCTCCCGGCGCGGCGCGGTGCCGCAGGGACGGCGGCAAGTTCCCTGCGGGGGTTGGTACCGGCTGCTGCCGGTCTCGGCCGGCCCCGGGCGGAGGCGCACCGCGGAGCGGCTTCTGCTGGTACGGCCCCGGCCGAGCGCACGGAGCCGGCTCGGTAACGGGACCCGCGTTCCTCCCCCTCTGCTGCGGTTACAGGCGCTGGATTTGTCCCGTGCAGCCCACCCGTGCCCGAGGAGGGAGCGGAGAAGCTCTCCCGTCCCACCCCCCGTTAAAAGGCCGTTTCGGGACCGGGCATCCAGCGCTGGCCCGGGATGGGGGCAACGAGCCCTCGGCCCCCCCGGCACACAGTCAGCTGCTTCAGGAGATAAAAACGAAATCATTGCAAGGTCCCTGAGCAGCTTCACACCCCAGCTCGGCAGAGCTCTGCCCCCTTTTGATATTAAATTATTTTTCAGAGCGCTCCTCAGCGGGATTTCTGGTCCTGCCCTAAACCCATCCCTCGTCAGCGAGGTCCAGAGGAGGCGGCAGTATACCCCTAGAAATCGTTATAAGGGTTTTTTGTCAGCAAAGGAGGTGAAAACGGTGCTTGCATCACATAAACATCTCCAAGTCGCTCAGCGGAAGCTGAGGGCCCGGACGGACGGACACACCGTGGCATCCCTGGGACAGGCTGCGGCGGGTGGGAAAAAGGAAACTCCTCGGCCTTGGCTGCGGGATAAGGGTCAAACGTTGCAACAGCTGTAAAGTGGATTTAAGCCAAAGCAAACAAAAGCCCAAAGAAAACAAGGCAGCCGGGGTCAGTGCTGTGTTTTTAGCAGGGGTAGAGGAAGGCTGGGACAGCACAAGGTCCCCGGAGACCTCAGCACCCAGATCTGTGTCCAAGAAACACGCGACAGGAAGGGGCACGAGGAGGGCTCAGAGGCTGTTTGGGGACACGGGAACCCTCTGCTATAGTGAGAGCATGGGGGGGGGCTTGGTTTTCCTATCCTAGAAGGAGAAAAGAAGCTATCAGGTGATCGGCTCTATCTATAAATACCCCCAGGGAGCGAGTAAACATCGTGGAGAGGAAAAAAAATAAAGCGAAGCCAAAGAACAGCACTGGCACAAAGCCACATGGATAGAAGCTGGCCAGGAAGGAGCTTGGGCTGGAAGGGAGGTGACACCTCCTGCCTGGCCACCCAGGGAGGTCCTCAGCAGGCTTGGACAGAGCCACTGGGGTAAATGACACCGTGGTCCTCGTCAGAGGCAGAGCTCGGGCAGTTCGGGAAAGGAGAAGATAAAGCTGTGGCGATGGGGGACAGACCCCTGGGGCTGTGGGGGACGGCTCCAGCCTCTGTTCCGACCTCCACGAGGGCAAGAGCTGCCCCATCAGAAAGCACGGATGCTGCTGTGCTTACAGACCGGACCTGCACACTGGAACGGTGCCTTCCCACCCATGGCTTCAAGGATTCGGAAAGTTGGAGATTCAGCACAGGAGGACATTAACCCCTCCCTCACCTGCCAGCTCTGGCTTGCAGACTTCCCACATCCAGAATTAAAACCACAGCAAAGCCCGGCCAAAGCATCCCCAGCGGGAGGACACCAGCGCAGCCACGCTGCAGGCGTGTGCACAGGCGGCCACGCACTGAAAATCCACCGGTTGTTTTCCTTGCGCTGCCCGCGAAGGGTGAAGAGGCTTCGACTTCAAGCAGGGGGAACATCCTGTCTCGCAGCTCAGCCCGTGAACATGAAAGGTTCTTGCAGCAGCGGCATTTTCTCCAAGCTGGGTGCTTGTTTCAGCGTCGGGAGAGGCTGTCAGGTTGTTGTCAGCTATTTACACACTGTACCCACGATGAACCAGCTCATGTGACGTTCGCTCCCAGCACAACGCTGCTTGGCTCGCAGGCTGAAAATATCCAACCAATTAGGAAAAAATGGCTGCTGATAAATCAAATGTGAGGATATCCCTGCCACCGTCATAAAACAGCGTCAAAACAAATACTGCCCTGTGCAGAACAGAGGTCGGGACAGGCTGCTGCTCAGGTCTTGCCAGGATGAGCATTTTTTATTTGTACACCAGAATATTTGATGTTGTAATCATGGCAGTGGGTGATACCGGTGACGGAAGGAGTGCTGCATGCTCTCTGCAAGACTGGAAGCTTCACCCCTGTGGGACTGTGGGGGTTCGGTGCCTTTGCGGAGAAGCACCCGTGAAAAGCCAAAGGGTAAAAGCAAAACCCGCTCTGTTTTCTGAAATACCCCAAACTCTAAACCCCAGCTCAGCGGTGCTGGACCAGAAGGATTTACACAGAGCTCTGCACGTGACACGCGAGTTGCAGGCTGCAACATCTGCAGGTGCTCCGGATGCTCACAGCCTGGTCCCGTTCCCTCTGCCCTCCCATCTCCGGCACTGCTATAGGTGAGAGCTCAGAATTCAACAAAACCAGAAAATAATAATTAAAAAAAACCCAAAACCAAACCAAAGGCAACCAAAACTGAAAGCCTAAGGCTGCCAACAGTTTCCACACTTTGGAGAACATTTCTGACAATATCTTTGATTCAGAGGGCAGCTGGGAAACCCAGATCCTGAAGGGCTTTGGTAATGTTTAATTTTCATTCAGAGACTTTCATGCCATGCAAAATAACAGAAAAATATACAAGAAGCTTCTACCACTTAGATACATCTAAAATCAGTTCACGCTGCAAATCCCCTTTGGCATTTCGACCACCTTGCACAGGCAGCAGAGCCCTCGTGCCCATCTCGCCCGTGCCCCCCAGGGTCCTCTGGCCATGCTGGAGATGCTGCAGCACCTTCATCACACCTCTGCCACCCGTGGTGACACACTGCTGCAGAAGGAATGAGGTGTGGGAGATGGCAGGAGCTTGGGGCACCTGCGGAAATGCCATTTCCCGTACAGCTTTGGTCCTTTCGGGACCAGCCCGGCACCGGGGGCACGGGTTGACGGTCACGGCCCAGCTGCCACGTTTGCTTTTGCACAATCGCAGCTTGGTATCACGTGGGGTTTTAAAGGCTGTCGGTAAACCCTGCGCCGTGCCACCAGCCTTTTCATGTGCTACACACGTACATAGAGACACGGGCAGCCAGAGCCTGCCATGAAAGCCAGAACCACCCAGATAAACCCCTGCGGACCCAGACACCCTCCGAGATAACCAGCTAAAACGAATTTTTGCTGAAGCTGCTTGTGGCAGCCCATCGTCACTCCCCAGCTCCGTGAAATAATCCCCTCCCGCAAGAAGCACCTTTACACCAAGAGGCTCCGAGCAGCATTACCAGAGCTGGGACTGGGAGAGATTAAAGCTGATGGGCTGAAACTGGTTTCTCTCTGTGCGTTTCCCAGCTGAGCCCCCAGCAGCCCCACTCCCATTTATGAGGATGATCTGTGTCCCCAAGCCCACTGCCAACAGGGACCAAAAGGTGCCACCACTGTGTCCAGAGCATCACTGTCCCATGGGCTGTGGCAGACACAAAATGGGGCACACAGGGCAGGGGAGAGGAGAAAACAGACCCAAAGCATCACAGCCCCGTGGGACTGCCGCCGCCGCGGCTCTCAGCATCACCCGTCCTGCCGGCTGTGCCGGCCAGCGAGGGTCCGCACCAGCACGGAGGAAAGGGGTCTCAAGGGGAAGGCTCGATGCTTGTCCAGGTCACAGCTTGGAGGAGACCTCAGCTCCCCCCACGCTGGGGTCAGAGGGGTCTCTGGGCTCCTGCTGCCCCAGCCCAGGCGGTGGTGGCTCAGGTGGCCGCAGGGGTGGCCGATGGCTCCGTGGTGGGGCCGGGGGGCGAGTTGGCACCATCGCTGATCACATTCTCATATTTCGGCTCTTCCTCCGGGGCAGCTGGTCCCTTCGTTTCGAGGCTGAGGACTAACTCAGGGCTTTCGCCCTTCTCCACAGCATCACCGGCCCCATCCTGCACCCCGGTGCTTTTCGGTGAGGGAGATGCGAGAAGGAAGGACTGTCTCTTCCCAGGGAGATGCTGGTGTTTGCCAGGGGAGGGCTCGGCAGGAGCCCCCGGGATGCTCTCCCTCTGCTTGCAGCTATTCACCGAGTCTCTGTGCTGTGCCAGGGCCCGGCGGGGGGGCTTCTGGATGGCCTCGACGCTCCTCCTCACCTTGGGCTCCTCCTTTGCAGCCCACTTGCCCCTCTGCAAGCTGCCCAGTCGCTTCAGCACAGCCTGGACCCGTCCCTCGCCACCCCCCTCCGCCTTGGGGTCTTGCCCGGCCGTTCCCACCATCATGTAGATGGTGGTGACATTGGGCTCCTTCCCCTTCGCCTCCCAGCTGCTGGATTTTGCAGCCGCTTCAAGAGCCTCCACTCTTTGGGCCACGTGCCTGGTGCTGGAGATCACCCGCCGACGTCCCCCCGGGGTGGCCCGGGGCGATGGCCGGTGGCTTTCCTCCCCCTTCTCGAGGGGCTCGGGACTTTCGTAGCAATCACTGGCCGGCCGTTCAGCGGGGGGCTCAGCTGCCGTGTCCCCCGGCGGTGGGGACAACTTGGATGGGCCCCACGGGGTCTTGGGTTTCCGCCCAGGGCTGGGGGTTTCTGTTGCCCCAAATTTTGTCCCTTCAGCAAAGGACACGGAGGGCCGCTTGGCCTTGGCGATGCTGGAGGTGCGGGGGATGGCGAAGGGCTGCGAGACGTCCTCGGAGTCGAAGGCAGACGGGTCGGGGAGCGCCTCGCCGAGGGGGGACACCCCATTCTGCAGCTCGGCCCCCCCCAGCAGCGGGACGCCTGCGGGAGAAAGGGGCGAGGGTTAGGGTTGCTGGAACCATCCCCCTGCCCAGGGACACGCTTGGGGACAGTGGGACGGGGCTGATGCAATAGGATTGTCCCCGGGAACGTTTCCCCGGGAGGAGGTTGTGAAATGGGGGTTGCCCACCCCGGGCACATCCCGTCACACGAGGCCAAGCACGTCCCCGGTGTGTCCTTGCAGAGAGGAAAACCAGGGTACAAAACTATCGCTGCCTGCGCCAGCACCCATCCCGGGGATGCCCGAGGTTCAAACCAGGCAGGATTAACCCCGGGCAGCCCAGAAGGGCTGCGGGTGGCCAGGGAGAGGAGGAGCAGCCGTGGATGTCACCTTCTCTGGGAGGGACGGAGTACTCGGGTCCCTCGTTGTCGGTGTCAAAGGAGGAGAAGGAGCTGTCGGAAACCCACGCAGCCGACGGCGGCTCGATGAAACTGGGGTTGAAAGGGATTTCCGTGTCGTGGTGGGAAACTGGGGAGGAAAAGACACCCAGCTGAGCTCAGGCACCCCGGGGTGTGCAGTGGGGCCAGGGGAGTGCAGGCTCTCCCCACGCCCCAAAATCGGTGATGATGCAAAGAGCACGGGGTAGGTGTGACACCCTGGGAGGGCTGTCAGCAGCTCTGCTTTTTTTACCTGTGACTTTGGGAAGTTTGTAGCCGCCCAGGGAAAAGCAAGGCATCATGGCACCGAGGTTTGCCAGCACCCCCCGCACATGGTGCTTCATCCGGGCCACCACGTCGTCATCCGGCACGGCCGCCCTGCGCAGGGGAGATGGTGTGAAGGGACGTGGGAGATGGGGTTTTGCATCAAAGGTTGCAAAAATATAACAAATACTTGTCTCTAGCATCCGCTGGGCCGGCTCCGCAGCAGCAGCAGGCGATGCAGAGCAGCATCAGCAGGAGAGGGACGAGGATGGCGGCTGCCAGGGCCCCATGGTCCTTAAAACCTGCACAGAGAAGATGGGTTGAGTCGACGTGTCCTGTGGTGGCCGAGCCCATAGAGCTGCTCTGCACAGAGAGCGCAGGAGCTGCAACTCGTGGTGGGGCCAGGAAACTGCATTGCAGCCTCCCAGCACCTCCGTCCCCAGCAAGGATGTCCCGGCCCCTTGACCACTGCCAAGGAGTAAATTTGAGGTTGCTCTTACTCAACACACAGTCACCCCGCACAGGGTCGCAGGTCCCCCGGGAGCACTGGCAGGATGAGGAACAGTTCACACCAAAATACCCCTCCGGGCAGGTGTCATTGCAGCTGGAAGAGAGAAGAAAGGAGGGGAAATAACCCGGGGGAGAGAGGGGCCACGGCGCTGCCCCGCTCCCGGCATTACCTGTCTCCCCAGAATCCCGCCTGGCAAATGCAAGCTCCCGACACGGGGTCGCAGCTCCCGGCAACGCACTCGGGGCAGAGGAGCTGGCATCCATCCCCGAAGGTGCCTGCGGGGCAGGAGCTGTTGCAGCTGCCAAGACACAGAGCAAAGCATCATCCCGCTGCATCCCGGAGCAGGAACCCCCCGCGAGGACCGATGCCCTGATCCTGGGTGTACCTGGGTCCCATCCAGCCAGGCTCGCAGCGCGGGCAGGACCCGGTCTCTGGGTCGCAGACGTCCCCGTGCCGGCAGCGGGGACAGGGCTGGAGGCAGTCCTCTCCGTGGAAGCCGGGCGCGCAGGGCTCCTTGCAGAGGGTCCCGTTCCAGCCGGGCTGGCAGGCCAGGCAGAAGCCGTCCACGGGCGAGCAGGGCTGGCTGAGCCGGCAGTTCCCGCAGCTGCACGGGCACAGGGCTGTGAGGTCTTGACACCCACCCCCAGCACCCCCAAAATGCAGGTTTCACCCCACATCAGCACACAGCATCACCAGAGAAAGAGTCTACAGCATTTAAGGCACTGTGGGAGCAATATTGCAGGAGGCAAGGACAGACACTGCTTTGTCCCCCTGGGGAGCGGGACCAAGGACGATGAGGTTTTAGGATGACACCAGCGCTTTTTGCTGCCATTAGTGTGATGTTTCTTTTGGGGCAATGCTCAGACCCCCCAGGACAGGTCTCCCTGCCCAGCCAAAGGCACAGACACAACTGTGATGAATTGCCCCCCCACAAGGTCTGGCTGCAGCCCCCAGGTACCTGCAGGACCCCCCCGCTGCCCCCAGCTCACCTGTGCACGCACTGAGATCCGTATTTCCCCGCCGGACACGGCTCCCGGCAGCTCCTGCCCTGGTAGCCAGGGTCGCAGCTGCAGTGGCCATTGAGGGGGTTGCAGGAGCCGTGCAAACAGTCGCAGCGTCGCTGGCACGCCGGCCCCCAAAACCCAGCTCTGCATTCGCACTTTCCCGTCTCCTGGGCGCAGGGGGAGAAGCTGCAGGAGCATTTGAAGCTGCACCTCCTGCCCCACCAGCCGGGCAGGCAGCGGCAGTGGCCGGTCAGCGGGTCGCACTGGGAGCTGGCGGGGTTGCACTGACATTGCTTCTTGCAGGTGGGTGCCCACCAGCCCGGCTCGCAGTGGCAGACGCCGGTGAGGGGGTCGCAGCGGCCGTGGGGGCCGCACTGGCAGGGGAACTGGCAGAGCCCTCCCCAGTGGTGGGGGTCGCAGGTGCAGAGCCCGCTCGCGGGGTCGCAGCGCCCGTTGGGGTGACACGGGCACCTCCGCTTGCAGTCGGGACCCCAGTACTGCTCCGGGCAGCCTGCAGGGAAGGAGACGGCGAGGATGGGGGGGTCACGGGGAAATCCAGCAGCCCCTCGAGGATCCGGGTGGGCAAAGGGGATGGCAAGGAGGAAAATACTCACGGGAACTGCAGTCTGCTCCGAAGAAGCCGGGTTTGCAGAGGCAGACCCCGGGTCTCACACACACCTCGTCCACCCCGCAGGCGTCCTCCCCCTCGCACAGTGCTGTCAGCAGTGGGGTGGGCACATCAGTGTGCTACACCCCCCCCAGGGCTCACACCGCGGTGCCGGACCACCCGCCACCCAGCCACCTCCCACCGAGGCAGCTTTCCCGGGGAGACCAGCATCCTGCTGCATCCCTCTGGCTGAGCCCCAGCACCATTAGCAGGTTGCTTGGTGGGCATTTGGGGGTCCCTATGGGTCTCCCCTCACCAACACTGCTCGAGGAGAGCTGTAGGGCTTCCCCCAAACACCCAGCGCCATGGAGGAGCCACCCAGCCAAGCGCGGGGACCGAGCTTTGGGCTTTGTCACCATCCATCACTCACCAGCCGTGCACTCCCGCCCGTCCTGCTTCCAGCCGGGGCAGCACGCGGGGCCGGCGGGGAGCCTGCGGAGAGACCGGGGGGGTGTCAGCCAGGGCAGGGGGTCCTGGGGGTGGCAGGGGTTTACAGGCGGCTTCACAGCTTCGGCTGAGGCGAAGCGAATGTGGGCGGTTGCCCCGGTGGGCGGGGAGGCGGCGTGGCCCCTGGGGCATCGCTCCGGAAGGAAACCAGTAAAATAGAAGGAAATTTCAGAGGCTGCAGCCCGAAGCGGTGGCGGGGCTGGGCGATGGGGCTACGGAGCCTGTGCCGGGTCCCCGATACTCTGGGACAGGCTGGAAGCTTCGCCAGCAGCTCAGAAAAAAGGCAGCAAAGCGAAGGCACGGAGAGGCGCTGCCGGTGATGGTGAGACCGAGGGGAGAGGCAATGTGGCAGCGAAGCGGAGGGAACGTCGGCTCCGAAAGCCCTTTGGGGTTTGCTGCATCAACATTTCCCACCTGGTGCATGAGGAAAGTTTTGCCACGTCCCTCCCCATTTCCCCATGTGCCACAAGTGTGTGAGAAATAACCCCCGGAGAAGGGGTCAGGGTGCCCCGATGCCTGCGTGTGCCCCAACCATCCCAGCGTCACCCCCCTCTCGGCACCCACGGGATGCCAGGCTGGGGATCTCTGTCCGCAGAAGGACAGACGGATGATGGCTCCCTGGGGCTACTGAGAGGCCCCGGGAGATGGAGGGACACGAGCGGGGACCCCCGCAGCACCTACCTGCAGACGTTCCTGCCGTCGGGGTCGAGCTCCTGGGCAGAGCTCTGCACCCACAGCCAGAGCTGGAGGCACAGGATGGGCCGGGCGCTCCCCATCCCGGTGGGGCGCGAGGACCGATGTCCCGGCAGCTCCCCAGCCCCGCGCTGCCGTCCGTCTGTCCCGTCCCTCCTGCGCTGCAGCCTCTTCCTCCGGCCAGCCTTGGGTTTCTTCCTGAGGAAACGCGGGAGGAGGCGCCCGATCCAGACGTCAGGGGTGCCGCGGGGAGGGGGAGGCAGGGAATGCTGCCGCACCGGCTATTTTTGGCCCTTTCTGCCAGCCTGGCAACAGAAACGGGCATCCAGGGGCTGGGCACGGCCACGCAGGGGCTGGCATCTGCCTGAACATCCCACCTGTGGTCATCCCGCTCCCCTGGGCCATCCTCCATCACCCCCAAAGATGTTTTCACCAACGTCCCCCCCACCCATGCGAGGCACCCGCTGCCTCCCCCCGCCCTGATCTGCCCCACGGTGCTGCCGACCCCTGGCAGGGGCTGAAAGGTGGGGTCCCCACGTCCCCCATGGGGACACGCCATGCCCCATGCTGGCCTTTGAACTGCTGCTGGCCACCGTCCCACCTCGCCACGTCCCCAGGAGCTTTGTGTCAGCAGATGCACAGGAAACACCTTTTTCCTACCCAAGGCCAGCTCACCCGGGGAGGGGGCTGGAAGCGTGCTGCTCCCCCCGCAACACAGGACTTAACTCCTCTGCGCCCAGCGCTGCAGCCCCCGTACCCCGCTCCCCATCGCAGCTGACCCCCCAAAAAGGGGCTCCAGGGTCTGGCAGCGCACCAGCAGCCACAGCCCTTCGCATCGGCGCACGGAAAGCGACGGCGACGCTGGAGAACGGCGGCTGAAGCCCAGCGGCATCCCCCAGCCCTTCGCAGGCAAGGACAGAGCAGACGCAGCAGCAGGTACCTCAGAGGAGAAACGAGACCGATTTATTCCCAACTCCAGCTCTAGAGCGAGAAAGCACCTGACCCGAGGGGACCGACTCACCCCGGTGAACGCGAGGATTGTGCCAGGCTTCCAGTTCCCAGCAGCAGCAGGGAAAAACAGATCCCAGTTCCCAGTACAAACCCGACTCACCCCACGCCTGAACTGTGCAGGAGTGGCACTCGCGGTGCTGAGCCTGGGAGCACCCCGACACCCGGTGCAGGATGCTCAGCCCTCCCCAGCCGCACGGTGACCCCGCGACAGCGCCCAGCCAGCCCGGGGCACCCCAACCTCGCATTGCGGGGATGGAAAAGGGACGGAAAGGGGTGAAGGAAAATACCCCCACAGGACAGGACCCGGTGATGGGATCCTGGGCTGCGAGCTGAGGTGTTGGTTTGGTGGAAAGAGATGGCAGCGGGTGGGAAGAGCTTTTGGGGTGCAGCAGCGGGTTAGAGGGTTCGGGTGCCTCCACAGCACGGAGAAGTGGGGAGCGGGGGCACAGCTGTGCGGGGACCCCATAGCTAAGCCATGGGCACAACACGGTGTGGGCGACGGGCAGAAATGTCCGGAGGTGCCGAGCCGTCCCGTGCCATGCTGTCCCGGCAGGTTTGGAGGAAGGCTGCCCACGCTGCGGCTCTGCCATCGCCATGGCACAGGGAAGCAGCCAGGGCTGCTCTAGAAGATGCCGGGAAAAAAGGAGCCGGGAAGCGCTGCTGCGAGGCCGGATCCGGCTCCTGCTCAGGTGGGGTCAGAGGGGCGGCACGGCTCTGTCGGGGCAGCTGTCCACCGGCTCGCTCTCTCCCGGCGTTTCCAGCGAGTCGATGATTTCCCAGGCTCCAGAATAGCTGGATGTGGGGGAGTCTTTGCTGCTGCTGCCCGGATACCAGAGCCCAAAGCTGCAGAGAGAGCAGATAGCGGCTGCGGGGGAGAAGAGCCTTCCCAGGGACGCAGCCGGATCCCAGCCTCCCTCTGCCTTCGGTGGCAGGACGCAGCCCGGTTGCGAGCTCCTGGGAGCTGCCAGGACAAGGCAGATCCCCCCAGAACCAAGCGATCCCCGGATGGCAGCAACCCCGCCGGCTCCATCCCCATCGCACCCGGCAGGGTGGGCACCAGCCCCACAGCCCAGCCCCAAACGTCTCCACTGGCAGAGACCCCCCCGTCCCCAGCATCCCCGGAGTGTGGATGCGAACTTACAAGCTCCTAATGTTGGATTCGGGAGGTTGAGCATCCACGCAGTCGGTGCCGCGAGCCGGGAGCCAGGAGCCCTCCTCCTCATCGCTGCAGCACAAAGGAGTGGGGGGAAAACCTGCGCTGGGTCACAGGCTCGTCACGGTGCCAGAGCCACCCTGGGGCTCCCACCCGAGCCCAGCAGTGTCCCCCGCAGAGCCAGGGGCACACGGACCCGAGCTGCTGCCCCCAGGAATCGCTACCGGGCTGTGACCTGCCACAAAGCCACCGCCAGCGATGCTCGTGTCCCTGGCGCTGCCACGTTCTGCAGCAAGCCCAGCCCCAGCGCGGTGGCCTCAAGCCACAAGGCTCTTCAGACACCGGCTTCAAGCCCCCGGCCAGCAGACAGCGTGTCCCCGGTTGCCGGCTCCCCCCAGGCTATCCAGCAGCTTCAGCCCAGGCTTTGCCCCCCCGCCAGCAGACACGCAGAGCCAGGGCTGGTGCCCAGCAGGGTCCCTCTGTCCCCACCATGAGAAGTCTTGGAACTGATGCTGCCCACGACCGTCCCGCAGAGCCTCCAGGGAACATCTCCACTGTCACCTCTCTGCTGGACAGCCCCCAACCGCACAGCGCAGGGACCAGCCCGCCTCATCCGCTGGTCCCAGTGCCACCACCTCCCCTCCCTTCTGCCACATCCACGTGGGGACGAGTGGCATTTAGCCAGGCCACGTGTGACAGGGACACATGAATGGCAGCAGAGCAGAGCCCAGCCCCTGCGACGCTCCCAGGGCTGAGCCAGAGCAAGTCACCCACTGTGGTAAGGAACCTTTGATCTCTGGAAGGAGGCAGGGAGGAGGCAGCTCTTGCCCTGGGGGATTTCCCTTCCAGGGCGTCACCCCAGGAGCTGCCCCGCCAGCCCGCATCCATCCTGCCCCCTGCCCGGGAGGCTCCCGTCCTCCCTCCCCATGAGCCAGACTCACCTGCTCCCCGACTCCTCCACCGTTCCCAGCATTTTTGCTCTGATTTTTTTTCTCTGTCTTTTGATAGTCGACTTCATCGCATCCAAGAAGAAGCCGGGAACTCTCTCTTTGTTCAGCAGCTCCCTGGCAAAAAAAGCAGCCAGTTGGTGACCCGAGAGCCCAGCAAAGAAATCCATCCCGACCGCGCCGGGAGCAGCCTCTGACGGGCCACGGGTGGCTGCAGGGACAGGAGGGACCCGGCACGCTGCCCCACGCCGCGGCGGCAGGACTCACCGCTGGTAATAAGCCAGCTCCTCCTGCAGCAAGAACAGGTTGGTCTTGAGCTCGTTCCGCTCTTGCAGGATCTGCTGCAGCTCTTCCCTGGAGAAGCAGCAATGAGCCGGGCTCCTGCCCGCGTCCTGCTGCTGCGGCTGCTCCGCGGGCGACGGGGCTCCTTCCTGCGGGGACAGAGGGTCAGCAGGCAAGCGGAGACCCCCCAGCCACCTCCCAAAGGCTGGGTGCCAAGTTCGGGCAAAGACAGAAAAGTCTCAGGCTGGGTCAGCGTTAGTGATGCCAAGGGCTGGGACCCACCGGGCTGGGCTTTGGCTGCTGGGTCTCGCAGGCGGTCCTGCTCCTCCTGCTCATTTCCCTCTGGGTTTGCAGCACCGTGGCCTCAAGGTCCGACTTCTTCTCCAGCGCACTCCTGAGCTGAGCCTGCACCACGGCCACCTTGTGACGCAGGTCCTCATTCATGGCCATGAAGCGATGCAGTTGCTCCTGCAGCTGGAGGGGCCGGAGCAGCCGAGAGTGAGGCACAGGAGCAGCTCTGGGTCCCCACCCAGGGACATCAGCGCATCCGGAGCCACCAGACGAGCATCTGCCCCAGCAGGCTCACCAGCCACAACAGCCCCAGGGCAAGGGGACATGAAAGCAGGTCCCCAGGCCCTTCACACACGACACCCCCCCACTCCCACCCGCTCACCGCCTCCGTGTCCTGGCTCTGGCAGTCGATCTCGTGGGCTTGGGCGCGAAGCTCATCCCTCTGTTTGTCCACCACCTCCTTCAGCCGCAGCATCACCTCCCGCTCCTTCCGTGCCACGCTATCTGAGCCCAGACACGGGCGGACAGGCGTGAGTGNGCTGGGCAGCGTGGAGAGCAGGCTCAGACCTGCACCCAGCCTGCCGTCCCCAGCTGGGCCACCCCGTAGCATCAGAGGATCCCCAACCCACGGGGACACCCACCTTCCTGCAACTGGCTCTCCGCAAGCTCCCCCAGGAGCTGCCGGTTCTGCTCCTCCAGACGGGCCAGGCGGCTGCGCAGGGCTCGCTCCCGGCGCTCAGCCTCCCGCAGCCTCTGCTCCGGGTCCTGGGGACGGGGACAGAGGGTCAGAGCCACCCAGGGGTACGGGAACAGCAGGTCAGAGCCACCCGGGGGGACAGGGACAGCAGGTCAGAGCCATCCGGGGGGACAGGGAGAGCCGGGTCCTGCCTACTAGCTACAGCTCTTGTGGCCAAGACCTTGAGTCCAGCTGCAGGAGTGGGAGAGGAGAGCACTATCGCTGCCTGGATGAGAAACGAGTCAAAACTTTTACATTCCAGAAGAGCAGGAGTCCTCATAGAGCAAAGCTTGCAAAGGAGAAAGATGTTTCGATTTCTCCGTCCCGGAAGGATGGGAACAGCCAGGTCAGAGCCACACCGGTGGGACAGGCACAGCTGGGTCAGAGCCACCCATGGGGACAGGCACAGCTGGGTCAGAGTCACCCAGGGGGACAGGGACAGCCGGGTCAGAGCCACCCCGAAGGATGGGGACAGCCGGGTCAGAGCTGTCCCCACGGGGACCCCCGCAGGAGGGACTGGCCAAGCCCCCCACCCCGCTCACCTCCGCGTCCTGCCGCCCGCCCGGCGCTGGCGATGCCGCCGCCTCCCCCTCGGTGCCCGGCGGGGTCACCAGCGCTTCCAGCAGCTCCAGCAGCCGCACGACGGGCGGCACCAGCCCGGCCACGGCCTCGGGCCCGAAGCGGCCGGAGATGCGGCGCAGTTCGGTGCCCAGCGCCCCGGCCATGCGGTAAACGTGCGGCGGGGCCAGGCGGCCCGGGGGGGTCCGCCACAGCGGCTCCGCTCCCCGCCACGGCTCCGCCATCGGTCCCCGCAGACGCTCCGCCCCGTCCCGGTCCCGGTCCCGCCCCGTCCGGGCTCCCCCCCGCCCCCGAGGCGGGATCTCAGCCGCAGCGCTCGCGTTCGTAAAAAATTTATTGAGCGACTGGAGAAGGTACAATAACCCGAGAGACGGCACTGGAGGGGGGAAAGGGGACACGGGGGGTGAGGAGGGGGCCGTGGGGCACACACACGCTGTTGAATATCAACAGTACTAAGGGGGGGTGAGGGTGGACTAGGCGTAGAGATCCTCGCGGTCGGCCGAGTAGACCTCTCCCTCCTGCAGCAGGGCGAAGTTGAGGAAGTGAGAGGGGCGATGGACCTCGTGGTAAAACTCCTTGGGGTTGGCGAGCTGCAGCTCGTATTTCATGTTGGGGTCGTGGCGAACACCTGCAAGAGAGAAGCCGTCACCCCTCTGGAAGCCCCTCTCCTGCCTCCGCCATTGAGCAGGAGCCTAACAAAGCCCCTCTACCCTCACAAGGTAATTTTTAAGCAGAAAAGAGAGTTTTAAGTCCACAAAATCATCACTCTTTGGGTTTTTTCCCCCTAAAGATTTACAGAGCAAAGCCCCCACAGTCTTCTGCCAGTCAAGTGTTTTGTCTGCCACTCTCCTCTTTCCCTGATCCCTTCTGCAGCTCTCTGTGCTTCATCCCCACTGGGCACAGCTCTTCTCCTGCATTTTCCATTATCATCTCTTCTGCCTGACAGGGATTAATTATTCAGTGGCAACAGACCAGACACCACAACATGCCTGTTTCTCCCCTCTATCAGAGTTTGCTCTCTTGCCACCTGAAAAAAATCACTGTGAACTGACATCCCAGTGCTGGTACCAAGGAAAGGTCAGACCACGATGCTGGTACCCTGGCAGCCGCGCCGAGGAAGGTGATGCTTTGGCACAGGTAAGGAACGCTTCCTCCAAGAGCTATCTCCTTCTGCCCACACTGTTCACCTTGCCTCAAGCCCGTCCCTCTCCCAGGGCAGCTCACCCATGAAGTTGTAGTTCCAGGACCCTTGCGCTGGGACCATGAAGAAGCCGAGGAAGCGATCCGACAGCAGCATCTGGACCCTCTCGTAATGGGACGGCAGGTAGCCCTTGGGGTTGTTGCCTTTGTCCGTGTTCTGCCTGCCCCACTCGTAGCCGCTCGGGGTCAGTTTGTAGGCTGTCAGCGTGCAGGAGCCTGGTGTAAAACTGCAGGAAAGGAGAACAGAGAGATGGGGTGCGTCAGATTCATCCGGGTGAAGGAGGGAAACCAGAAATGAGCAAACCCTCCCTTTCTGCCAAGTTTTTAGTTTGGGACCTCAACACGTTCCCAAGAGCTACACCCACAGCCCCCTCAGCAGAGGGAGAAGCCTTGCGGCCCCTCACCTGCAGGTGATGATGATGGTCTTCTCCCCATCCCAGGAGGGGTTGTCAGCCATGACCTTGGCATGGGTGGTGACATCCTGCGGCGAGAGCTGAGGGGACTCGTTTGGTTGGGTGTGAATCCACCCCAGAGGTTCCATTTCCTGACAAAAAGAGGGTGTTTTAGAGAGAAACGAAAAACGTTGAAAACAAGACCGCTTCAAGCATGGCAAAAAGCACCCAGGGACCAAAGGCTTCCCTGTCACCTGGCCCCAGACCAGGCTGGCTTCAGGCCGAGCCTTGAAGTCCCACACCTGCAGCAGAGCTGCCCCAGCACCTGAGGTCCTCGTTACTGGAGACATCTTCCACCCACACCAGGAGCAGCAGCTGAACTCACCTTGAGATATTCATGCTGCGGCAGCTGCCCCGGGAGATGCACAGTCTGGTGCGTGCCCCACTGCGGCACCATCACAATGCAGCGGATCTCCTTCACCTGGGGGTTGTCGGGAGGGCTCACTCCATACAGGTAACCTGCAATCTGGAACACAAACACCCGCCTGAGAAACCCAGAAGAGATCTCCCTGCAACGGCGTGAGGGCGTGTGAGCCCTGCCCTGGGCTCATACGGAGAGGATCTCTTGGCCGGCAGGTTCTCACTCGAGGAGAACGTTGTAGTTTCGTTCAGTGTTGAGTTTCCCCCCCAAGTCTGGATCACAAGGAGCCATCAGGACATGGCCAGAACATGTGTGCTCGCCCGCACTGCCAGCGTCTGTCTCCAGCACAGAGGGCTTCCCACGGACAGCAGCGTTCCCAGCCCTTTGCCACTGGGTCCTGACTGCCCCGGACTGGTGTGTGCCCCAGCAGCAGGGACCAGCCTACAACTGCAACAGACTCGTGGCACACTCACCTGGGCCCGCAGATCTGAGATGCAGATGAATTTCTTCAACACGTTCTTGGGAAGAATGTAGGTGTAGCCTGTTTCCTTTATATCGTCTGATGAAACATAAATGTGGTTCGTTCGCAGGTGGAGGTTGGCAGCAGAAATTGCTCTGTGAAGAGGAGACGATCATTAGAGGGTGCACAGATCCCCTCCAGAGCGCCCTGACCTTTTCCTTGCGCAGCAGCTCTCTCTGCCTCCCTACCTGACTCGCCACTCGGTCTTGGAGGAGAAAGTCTGGGTTTCGTAGTTGCTGGTTGTCGAGGTGATGATTTCATCCCCGTGTTTGTTAACAGTGCGCGTCTGCGTAGCTGTCAGTTGTGACTGCTCCTTGGTTTGCTTCTCAATTTCTGCAATCTGCTGTCTCTGCTGAGAGGGGGCAGAGATCTCCATGCCCAGGATAATGTCTCGGATCTCTGACTGTGTCAGGGATGCAACGTTCACACTGAAAGAGAAAACCCACCCAGGTCAGGCATTTCAAAATACGTCCTGGACTCCCCTCACCAAGGCACAAACTTACACTCAGGGTGCTATGAAAAATGAAACCACAACTTTTTAGACAAGAGGAGGGGCCAAATCATAGCATTGCACGGATCAGAAAAGGTTTGGTGCAGATATTTTTACCTGCCTTGCTAGAGAGCAATTAATAACAATAACCAGTTTCCTTACAAGGCTGACAGTTCATCGCCAAAGGCCCCTGGAATTCTTCTACTCTCTACAAGGAGCACTCTGGCCACACAGTCTTTACAGCAGGAAGGAAAGGCTGCCAGGATTATTGCAGCTGGAGAGTAGCTTACTTGTTCTTCTTGCCGTAGTCAGCAAGGATGAGATCCTTCAGCTGCACCTCCACCTTGATCCATTCCTCATCCGTCAGGGTTGGCCAGATGTGGTGAGGCTCTGTTATGGTTGTCTTGTCTGGTTTCAGAATAACTTTGGCTCGATCATTATTCACATGTAGCGCCCGGAGAATCAGAATCAGCCGAGAGAATGCCTTGGAGAAGAAAAAAGGATGCAGTTAGTCAGAAAAGAAAATCTGTGAGGGATCTCTGAAGCCTTGGCTCCTGCCTCATTTATCAGCAGGAAAGTCAAACGGACACTAGGCATGCTGTGCTCACCGTGTAGGAAGAGATGGTTTTCAGCCAGTCATCATAGAGATTGAAGAGAACCATCTGGGGTTCAGTAGCCTTCAGGATGAGATCACCGAACTTTTCCACTTTCAGACAGGCCTGGAAGGGCAGCTGCAACTCTGAGCCTTTGATCACAATATTGGGGAAATCCAGCAAGTGCACCTGGAGTTTATCGAGAAGAGGAATTAGCTCACAACTACTGCAGAACATCGGTCCAGATCAAGTCCTTCACAGGAACACAGGACTGTTCTGCAGTCTCCCAAAGATTTTCAGTGTCCCCACAGAGCAGGATCTGCCTCGTTACCTCAAGCGGGTCCAACATGCCCTTCCGCGTCACTATGATCTGTTTGGGCTGCTCCTCCACAGGAAGCGATCGAATCAAGGCAGCCACTTCTTCAGCCGTCTTCCACTTGGCCAGCTACAGAAAGAGAGCAGGGTTAGAGACATGTCTCCCTCCAAACAGCAGAGTCTCCGTGCCTCTGGGAATTAGAGAGACTCAAAACCAAATTCTAAAAATACAAATGGAACGTATGGCTTGTTCCAGATCAGTGACAAGGCCCAGCATTTCCCTCTTGCTGATCCCAGAGGGCAGTTCCCATTCCTGGAGTTCAGTTACTCCCGACTGGCTCAGAAAAAATAGCTGGCAACAGCGCGTCCCTGCCTGTGCCACCTGAGAGTCCTCTCACTGCACTGGATGTACGGCCAAGTGCAACATGATTTGCTCTAACAGCGAGCACAGCACCGCTTCTCAAGCCCGGCTTGAAGATAGAAGCTCTTTACGCTTCAGAGCCTCAAAAACCTTGCGACATCAACACCTGCATTCTTTTACTTTTCTATCCCGTGCTAATGCTTGCCTGAGCACCAGTTACACACTGGAAATCCGCGCTCCAGACTTGTTAAGAGGCAGGAAGATGAAGACTCTTGAGATGTTTTCTGCCCAAGTGAGTGTTGGCAGCAGCCGGAGCCCATCCCCAGCTCACAGCCCAAAGCACAGCAGCCAGCCAGCCCCTACCTGTCCCAGACGCTTCTGTCCTGCCCACACAGACGTATGGATGATCTTCAGGAAGAGCTGCCCAGTTCTGGGGTTGAAGATGAAAATGGCTCCGTTGATGGGTTTTGTGGTCAAATTCCCTTCAAAAGTCTGAGAAAATAAGCAGAAGTGAAAAGGTCAGGTAGATAAATGTAGCCTATCCACACCTTTACACAACAGCCGACTCGCTCTGTGCTTTGAGCAAGAACTCTACCAGAAATGTATGAGCTGTTCTACGCACACTGCAAAAATGTGGGTCCATGCTGACTCCCAGTTTTCCATCACACGAACCTCCACCACCACCCCAAGCACAGGACACTTACAGTCCCTGTGCTTTCCCCCTGCAGATACACCTCTGGCCTCACCTTGTGAATGGTCACTCTGTACACGTTGGTGTCATCCACAAACCAGATGATCTGGTTGGAGAAGAGCTCTCCGTAGTTCTGGGAGGAGAGGTAGGGTTCTGTGGGCTCAGACGAGTACAGCTGCAACCCCTTGCGGATTCGTTCTCTCAATACATACAGCGCAGGATTTGCTTTCATGATTTTAGCCATAGCCTGCTGGATCAGGGGTTTGCTCCCAGGGAACCAGTTCCCATAAGCACTGAAAAAGAAAACAAACAAGACCTCGTTGTTGCCATCAGCTCCAAGACGAAGGGAGAACAGCTATGCACAGGTCAGCCAGGCACCTTTCTGCCTGCTGAATACTACTATATGATTTCTCTTGTGATGTCCTCGGGAGCTGTTCACCTACGGCTTTTCCCTACACCTCCTCTCAGTGGGAAGCCACAGCACACACATGCTGCAGTCCTAGAAAAGCTGCCTCTTTTCTAACAAGCACACTGGAGGCACAGGCCTGCTTGCTGGGACTTTCTCCGTAGTTTTCCAGTGAAAAACAGTGTCCTCACATGTAGGAGGCCTTGAAACAAGGCCTATCATCAGCTCCAAGAAGAGTCTGACAGAAATCTCTGAAGAAAACACATGATGAGTGAGCTGGGAGAACCGAACCATAATTATGGAATGAGCAGACTTTGGGCAAACTGAGAGGACTGCCTGGATGCCTTATCCCATCCACTGCACACCTCCAGCTCCTGCCTTCTCCCCTTATCCTCCTGCCTGGAATACATCCCAGTTTGGAGACGCGCTAAGACGCAGCCAGGAACTACCGATGACAGTGGAAATACAGAAGGCGCAGATCTCACCTGTGCAAGTTATAGGCCAGATCGATGGCGATGAGCACACCCGTGGGAGATGGATAGATACTCATGTTGTCTGTAGTGTAGTCCAGGAACTTGGCTCTGGCGTAGCGCTCGATATCGTGGGAATCGTAATCTCCCCAGCGCAGCTGGATATCTATCCAGTACTTCTGAGTGGTGGTGCTGTCCATCACATCTCTGAGGAGAAAGCAAGCCAGAACAATTTAATCTTGCACAAAACTCTCCTGCAGTTGCTGCATGTCTTTGAGAGAGACAGTAACTGCCACCAAGCATGATCACTGAAGCCAGCTACTATTTGCATACCACCCTGAAAAGGGACTCTGCTGCTCTCTTCTGAGCAGCTGAATGCAGAAGCTGTTGAGAGAAACCCTCAGGCCAATGGGGTTCAGCTGCAGCTTTAAACAAAGCAGCACAGTTCCTCCTCTGCTGTGTAGTCACAAGGGTCATCTGCCCTGGGGAACATCTTGCAAGGGTTCAGTCAAACTGAACGCATCACGGGGGCAGATAGTGTCCAGTTCACCTCAGATTCTGGCCCTAGGACAGCACAGCTTTGTGGGGGTTCCTGAAGAACCCTTCAGAGCTCCTGTGCTGTGGCGCACGTGAAAGGTCTGCTGGAGGAGAGAACAGCAGTACAGACAGTCTTCATGTTGTGCAGCAGTGCTAGGAGGTGCTGCAACCATCTACCCAAATGAGCTCTGCACTTTGCCAGGCATGATTGTGTCC
>VZTO01016470.1:117849-159420 GCA_013400615.1 Syrrhaptes paradoxus | reverse complement strand
GCCCGGCTTGAAGATAGAAGCTCTTTACGCTTCAGAGCCTCAAAAACCTTGCGACATCAACACCTGCATTCTTTTACTTTTCTATCCCGTGCTAATGCTTGCCTGAGCACCAGTTACACACTGGAAATCCGCGCTCCAGACTTGTTAAGAGGCAGGAAGATGAAGACTCTTGAGATGTTTTCTGCCCAAGTGAGTGTTGGCAGCAGCCGGAGCCCATCCCCAGCTCACAGCCCAAAGCACAGCAGCCAGCCAGCCCCTACCTGTCCCAGACGCTTCTGTCCTGCCCACACAGACGTATGGATGATCTTCAGGAAGAGCTGCCCAGTTCTGGGGTTGAAGATGAAAATGGCTCCGTTGATGGGTTTTGTGGTCAAATTCCCTTCAAAAGTCTGAGAAAATAAGCAGAAGTGAAAAGGTCAGGTAGATAAATGTAGCCTATCCACACCTTTACACAACAGCCGACTCGCTCTGTGCTTTGAGCAAGAACTCTACCAGAAATGTATGAGCTGTTCTACGCACACTGCAAAAATTTGGGTCATGCTGATTCCCAGTTTTCCATCACACAAACCTCCACCACCACCCCGAGCACAGGACGTTTACAGTCCCTGTCCTTTCCCCCTGCAGATACACCTCTGGCCTCACCTTGTGAATGGTCACTCTGTACACGTTGGTGTCATCCACAAACCAGATGATCTGGTTGGAGAAGAGCTCTCCGTAGTTCTGGGAGGAGAGGTAGGGTTCTGTGGGCTCAGACGAGTACAGCTGCAACCCCTTGCGGATTCGTTCTCTCAATACATACAGCGCAGGATTTGCTTTCATGATTTTAGCCATAGCCTGCTGGATCAGGGGTTTGCTCCCAGGGAACCAGTTCCCATAAGCACTGAAAAAGAAAACAAACAAGACCTCGTTGTTGCCATCAGCTCCAAGACGAAGGGAGAACAGCTATGCACAGGTCAGCCAGGCACCTTTCTGCCTGCTGAATACTACTATATGATTTCTCTTGTGATGTCCTCGGGAGCTGTTCACCTACGGCTTTTCCCTACACCTCCTCTCAGTGGGAAGCCACAGCACACACATGCTGCAGTCCTAGAAAAGCTGCCTCTTTTCTAACAAGCACACTGGAGGCACAGGCCTGCTTGCTGGGACTTTCCCCGTAGTTTTCCAGTGAAAAACAGTGTCCTCACATGTAGGAGGCCTTGAAACAAGGCCTATCATCAGCTCCAAGAAGAGTCTGACAGAAATCTCTGAAGAAAACACATGATGAGTGAGCTGGGAGAACCGAACCATAATTATGGAATGAGCAGACTTTGGGCAAACTGAGAGGACTGCCTGGATGCCTTATCCCATCCACTGCACACCTCCAGCTCCTGCCTTCTCCCCTCATCCTCCTGCCTGGAATACATCCCAGTTCGGAGACGCGCTAAGATGCAGCCAGGAACTACCGATGACAGTGGAAATACAGAAGGCACAGCTCTCACCTGTGCAAGTTATAGGCCAGATCGATGGCGATGAGCACACCCGTGGGAGATGGATAGATACTCATGTTGTCTGTAGTGTAGTCCAGGAACTTGGCTCTGGCGTAGCGCTCGATATCGTGGGAATCGTAATCTCCCCAGCGCAGCTGGATATCTATCCAGTACTTCTGAGTGGTGGTGCTGTCCATCACATCTCTGAGGAGAAAGCAAGCCAGAACAATTTAATCTTGCACAAAACTCTCCTGCAGTTGCTGCATGTCTTTGAGAGAGAGAGTAACTGCCACCAAGCACGATCACTGAAGCCAGCTACTATTTGTATACCACCCCGAAAAGGGACTCTGCTGCTCTCTTCTGAGCAGCTGAATGCAGAAGCTGTTGAGAGAAACCCTCAGGCCAATGGGGTTCAGCTGCAGCTTTAAACAAAGCAGCACAGTTCCTCCTCTGCTGTGTAGTCACAAGGGTCATCTGCCCTGGGGAACATCTTGCAAGGGTTCAGTCAAACTGAACGCATCACGGGGGCAGATAGTGTCCAGTTCACCTCAGATTCTGGCCCTAGGACAGCACAGCTTTGTGGGGGTTCCTGAAGAACCCTTCAGAGCTCCTGTGCTGTGGCGCACGTGAAAGGTCTGCTGGAGGAGAGAACAGCAGTACAGTCTTCATGTTGTGAGCAGGCAGTGCTAGGAGGTGCTGCAACCATCTACCCAAATGAGCTCTGCACTTTGCCAGGCATGATTGTGTCCCTGTGTCCCCAAAGAAAACCAACCCGAGGTGCCCAAGAGATGAGGCTTTGGCTCAGGATGACAGGCCCAGCAGCAAGATCAAGGAGAAGGAAAAGGGAAACACTCACTTAGAATCTGCGAGCAATGATGGACGTGACACATTCCACTTATAGGAAGCAAAGAGAAGGATATCTGCACATGAGGAATTCATCTTGTACGACTTCCTGGGATGGATCGTTTCTTTCTGCACTGTCTCAATCTCCAGAGCATCCAGCTCTTGATCAAACACCTGGGGAAAAAGCAGACAAAGATGAGATGTCTTCAGGCAACCTAGCTCAAAGACTCTATCCTCGACACGGAGCTAAAACAGGCATTCCGTAAAATCCCGTTTCCTCCCCTTCCCTGTCAAATTGCTGGAGTCCGGGCTGCCCTGCTACAATCCGTGGGACAATCCCTGCTGCTAGCAGGAGGCTGTTGGTACACCAGGAGCACGCATGCCTTGCACAGAAACAAACCGAGTTCGCGTGCTGCTCACCTGACACAAATCCATCACAATGCTCTCATGGATCTTTTGCCACAAGTGAGCTCGGAAAATCTGAATGAGAGAAATCTTCAGCGTGGGGATCTTGCCGTGCATAAAGATACCCGTCAAATCCAGCTGCACCTGAAACCCAACGTACACCTGCAAAGGAAAAGCAGCGTGAGAACACACAACAGCACAACCGATTTAAGTTTAGAAAACAGAACAGCTACTGCTAAGGAGGTTCAGTTCATCTGTAAGCGATGATCTGGAAGAATTATTTAGATCAATTAACTCATCTCAATTAGTGGAAGTTTCTATGGGTACAAACTCCAGACACTTACGTTAGCTCTGTTAATGGTAGGAGACCACCACAGGGTGAATCTTCTGTTTGGAATTTGGTTCAAACCCGATCTCTGGGCATTTGTCAGCTTCTTCCATTTCATGGATTCCTCAAAGCCACTGGCCTTCTCCCTAGAAAGGGCAGACAATCCACTTCATAAAATGTCCCTCTGCACTGCCATGTGCCACATATAACAGAGGCAGGGAACACACACATCGGGAGCAGGGAAGACTGTTTCACGTAAATAAATTTCAATGGATTTATAACAAGTTCAGCTATAGCCCAACCCCAGGTGCCCTCACAACTGAACTATACGGTGCGCTCAAGTGACAACTGAAAACCAGAACAGGCTCAACAGGACCAGTACAGCTTGAGCCAAGGACTCCCACTGGTGCACCACTAAGCTCCAGCTTGCACGACAAGGCCACATCAAGGTTTCTCTCACCAGAAGAGACCCTCCCACGTGGGGAAGTAAGTGCCCTTGAAGAGAGTGTGCTCCAGGATCCCTTCCACTCCACCGAGTGCCTGGATCATATCTGTGCGGTAGTTGTTCAGGTTCCAGAGTTTCCCATCATGGCGCTGGTGCGTCCACCAGAACGGATTCTGTTTCAGGACCTGGAGACAACAGCGCACTAGTGAGCAGCTTTGTATTCAGATGTTTAACCCAGCTGCACTTATTTCAGAAACCAAGATGATGATGGTGTCAGCTAACAAGTAAAGAGCCTCATGCCCTCAGTCCTGGAGGACAGAGCTCATCTACCCTGTGGTTCAGTCAGTGCTGCTACACAATCCAGACTGGCTAGAATCTAAGATGGGATTTTATCCTTCAGGGACTGGCCTTCTACATAGCCACCATTAAAGGCTTTAAATAATAAAAGTTTCTACTGTTATTAAAACTCAAGATTCTGGAATGTTTGTTTTGGGACCTTTTTCTCTTCCTCTCCAGAACTGATTTCTTAATATTAATTCGTCTAAGTGTGGTCTTCCCCAAGACACTGCAATCTATTGAAATGTTTCAAAAGTGGCTAACTACAGATTGTGGAGCATTTGGTTCCTGACAGCCTCTACTAGTCCCAACACACGACTCAAAAGTTCTTCCTGTGGCAGACAGACAAGGAAGTGCACCTACACAAGGTGAAAGGACATTTTCTGAACCTTGCACTCTGCCAGAGAAATTGCCAGTCAATACCTGATACTGTTTGAAGTCAGTCCTGACTCTCCATCCTTTATCGTAAGCTAAGGTATGCCGGTCCTTCTGGAAAAGGGTGTTAATACGAGGAATTCCCCTGTCCCACGAGTCCTCCAGATCCTCCAGCGTCAGACGCCTGATGAAGAAAATCCCCATGCTTTGTTAACTCCCAATTCTATAGCAATGCATTAATGAATATTTCAAAATGAGATCACAGAAGTAATACAGACCCTGGGGCTCTGGGAGAAGTTCTACAATGCCAAGCACCCAGAGGCCCAGCAAAGCGCCCAGAGCCACCACTATGAACACACTGCTGTCAAACAGTCAAAAGAAAAAGCCTGCTCTTGTAAGTCTGCAGAACTAACTGCAAATGGGTCTGATGTCAGCTTTTCCTGGCCCCACCTGCCATACCATCTCCCTCAAACCATGCCATGGGTGTGCTGCCTGCTTGCAGAGTCCATACCTCCTCCAGGGGTAAGACAGCAGCTTTGCAGGCAGCTTGTAGCATCTACCATGGGGCCAGCAAGCTCTCCACAACCCCGAAGCAGTGCAAGATTTCACACCGCTGCCTGTCCCCACGCACAGCTCTGACAGCACATGGAAACACACCTGTTCTGGGCTATAGCCTCCTGTCGCTTAAGGGCATACTCTGCCCACACTCTCTGAGAGTCAATGAATTCACTTTCCCACGGCTGGATGTAACGATACAAATTTGGGATAAGCTGGTCCTCCTCATGACTCATTCCTGAGCGGAAGTGAGTGATGCCAACATCCGTCTGCTTGGACCACCTGGAGCAAAGAGGCACAAGAGTGAGGTAGGAGCGACAGGACTTCACAAGTCACACTGCCATGTCATACCATAAAGGCAACATATCTCTAACATGGCACAGTTTAGCATACTCAGATATTTCTACGGGAAAGAACATCTAACACAACACCCAACCCACNCAAGTCACACTGCCATGTCATACCGTAACGGCAAAATATCTCTAACACAGCACGGACCCAACCCATGCAGGGATTAGAGCAGCACTACTCACCTCAGGTCAGACTGCGGGATGAGAACGTGGCCCATGGACAGCATGCCCAGCCCCCCCAGCTCTTTCGGGGTGTAAAACACCACAGGTGGAAAACGGCTGGGCATTTTGGAATTCAGACCAATTTTGATTCGAGTTTGGATTTTATTTTCACACTTCACCAGCAAATCAAGCAACTCCTGAGTATTTACAACAGCTTCCCGGAAATATGTCATCAAGCCAATCAGAGCTGTATTCCATTTATTGACAATCTAGAAAGGAAAGCAAAGAAACAGTTCTCAGCCCATTCTCCAAGCATCTGCAGAAAACTGTCACACATCTTCCTCCCAGCTTACCTTAGTGAAGGTTGTGGAGCCAGATGCCATGAGGATCTGCCTCACTCTGTTGTGAAATCTCTGCATAGATTCATCATCCACACGCAGGAAGCACTGAGCTGTGCGCTCCTTGGTGACCTACGAGAGCACAGGGACATCAGTTCCCTCCCGGGAGCCCCCTCTCCAATAGAGAGAGTAAGGTGAGCTCTTGCCGTCAGGTATTTATGAAACATGGGGGGAGAAGAGGCTGAACAGCACCTCTGTAGTTTCAGGTCCCCACTCATCCCCAACCAAGGATTTCCCATTCCTCTCAGGAAGGAAAGTTCATACCCAGTTCATTTTAACTCTGCCTGCTAGTGGTCCCAGTTACGCAGCTGGTAAACTCATGCTATTAGGCAGCAGGTACAAACCCTGCTTTTATGCCAGGTGCAGCAGGTACTGCTCTCCCACCCTGTCCAAGCCCCACCTTACCTCATTCTGCAGGTTCCAGACACCATCCTTGTGGGTGAACTCCTCGTAGCTGGTGCGACACTTGGGCAAGATGCGGCACTCAAACCCACACATGTTAAACAGCAAATTGGGGTTATCCTTGCTGTACACCGATACGAAGCTGTTCTCCCACTGCACTGTGGTGACTGATCGAGGCAAGCGGTTCTTGATATCCCAGAACACAGCACGACCACTGAAAAACAAGATGTGCACAGTGACAGTGTCTGTGACTGAAGCGAAACAAAAACCGGGCACGGTCTCAGGGCTTTCCTATCACTACAGTCTCTCACACCCATCACTCATTGTCAGAATTACAGCACAGATCTCTCACCTCTTCTTACTTATCTTCCTGAGCACCTGCCTATCAATCTCCAACCGTTATTTATCACCATTAACTTTCCCACCCTCCCACTACTTCTTTTTTCCAGGTAGCATCACTTACAGGTTCACATCGTGTTTCATGAGCCGCATCCGAGCATCCCGGGGCCAGCACTTCTTGTTGTTGTAGCCTACAATGTTCTCATTGTTGGGATCTGGATGCTCTGTCAGGTACCGCTGAATCAAGTCTCTTGCCTCATCTGCTGTAAACCTGAAAACACAGAGAAGAGCATTTGGAGTTACCTGACCAACTTCTCAGAACACCAGTCTGCCCAGACAGGTAAGGACTTGCCTAGGGATAGCTGTTTGAAGGTAACTATCCTATTTCAGTATCCTCCCACTGAATGGAGCTTCAGTTTCATTAGCATAGAGCAACTCATGACTGTTTGGGTTATCTTCCCATGAACAAACACAAAATTTTATGTCCATTTGCTGGGAAGCCAGAAAAGCCTTATTTTACCAGTGGAAAATCTGTAACAACTGAACTTTGGACACTGTTGCTTTTCTACTGGTCCAGTGAAGCTGTGGAAAAGCGAACTGGGAAAGCAAGAGGAGTCACGTGGACACCCAGCTGTTCTGGCAAGTCTGTCAATTCAAATATTCCTGACCTTTCTTAGCAAAGGGAACAAAAGCCTGGAGTAGGAACATACTAATTCCCACTTTCACAGCATCTGCTGCAAAATGCCAGAACAACAGTCCACCCGAGGAAAGCAGGGCCCCAGAGGACTCACCTGAAGAAGATGTGAATACGGTCAATGTATCTGCAGAAGAGGCGAATGGGATGGGCCACCTCAGTGGCAATGTCTTGGAAGCTGAGGAAGTCATTTGGCATCTGGGGAGGCCCGGCCATTTCACTGGCACGGTGCAGTCCCAGCACCAGCAGGTCCATCACAAGCCCATAATACTGGACAATGAAGGAAGCAAACTGCAGCCCACGAATAATCCCATAGGAGTTCGTGTGATTCATGTCCTGAGGAAACGAAGGGGAATTTTGAGAACCTGTCACAATACATCAGAGACCTTTTACCTGAGCAGCTGCTCTTCAGCAGAACCTAGAAGGGTTTTCTTACTCCCTCATCACTTCTTTCTCTGGCAAGCCTTGTGTCCCCTCCTCCCCCATGGGTCCAAAACCTCTCCACTTTACAGTCCACAGACCACCTTTCCTGATAGCAATCATCACCTTGTAGTTGATCACTACGTTGTTCTTGGCTGTCATGTAATCAGCAATGTTGTGATCAACAATAAGACGCAACAGCCTGTTGAGCAACGTCAGGTCAATCTTCTCATACATCTTCTCAAACCGAGACTCCAGCATCACATTGCATTCACCTTCACTCGTTTCCCAAACATCTTGCAGATTATTAATGCCTGAGGAGACAAACAAGCTTGTCATGTTATCTGACACATTAGAGTGCAGAAGCACCCTTCTGAGCAGAAGTCAGCATTATTTCCTGTAACGCCTGATTTTTCAGCCTCTGGTCCTCTTAGTCTATGCAGAAATGGGAACAGACATATGTAGTCAACCACAAACCCTATGGACATTCTCCTTCTCTGCTATATACATACAATACATTAACCTAAAAAATACAGCCTCTGATCGTAGTGACTACAGACTGCAAGTTGCAAATATGAAAACTCAGCTCTCAAGGGGATTTGTAGGAAGAAAATTCCTTTTTTGCATAGAATACACGACTCCACTAACCTTGGCACCACTTGTACACCAACAGTGGAGGAGGTTCAGTGTCAGCAGGTTTGATCCATGGAGGGAAGAGTCTTCGCTTATCGGCCTCATACCACAAGTACTGATCCAGATAAGCATCTGTGATTTTCTCCAGGGGCTCAACATCATACACAGGAACTAAGTGGCTGTAGAGATCCATGAACTCGATACCCACCTAAAAAAGAAAAGGCAAAACTGAGGCTTGTAGCTCACAGAGAACACAAAGTCTTGGTGTCATTTAGTTCCTGAATGCAGCGTAACTTCTAATATTGTCTGGCTTTCACCAGGACACTTACTTCCTTGAAGGCTCTCTGAGTTAAAAGGTGTCGTTTGATTCTGGACAGAGCTTCATGAGGATTATCATAAGCCTGTTCGATCAAGCCCAACTCCTCTCTCTGGGACTGATTCAGGCGAGATTTCACACTGAAAGCGAGAAAAAACAGCTCATGCACCTAAATGTGAACAAACTAATGACCACTGTATTGAACCGATGAAAGCTACTGTTCAAACAAGTGGATCAGGACAAGATCCCTAACTCCTCACAATCCACATCCCCAACAGTACTGTTTTTGCCCCAAGTGGCAGAGTCCATGAAGAACCCCCAGGTGACCTTGGCAGTACCACAACCTACAGCCTTTACCAGTCCATCAGGGTAAATTTTACAACATACTCAATTCCAGGAAAAATGGGTAAAAAAAGAGCTTCAGAAGCCTTTCCTGGTGCAGAAGTCTGCCCCTGCAGAACACTGCTTACCTGTAAGCTTCCTTCAGCCTCTCCAGGGCTAATATGAGCAATTTGGTGTCATGCTTGTAGGACAGTGGGGGGAAAGGAATGGGTGAGAACCTCCTGCTTTCCAGCCAGTGCACTGTGGTTGTGTAGACAGCAACAGCCTCTTCTGCAGTGATGTAAGGCCCATCCTGCAGAACCACAATGCCAATGTTAGTCCGTGAAAGCTTCCCTACGAAAACAGCACCAATTTGGGCAACCTCAGGCAGAACAAAGGTACCTTCAGGTAATTATGCTGCCGTTCCTGCTCAGCTTTTAAGTAGAGTCTGGTCAACCGGCCCAGATTCTTCTTACAGACAGTTTTGTCTACAGTGGCACCCCGACGGATCCGCTCCCTGTTGTAGTGAGCTGTATTTGTCCACCAGTCAGCTTTTGCCTTCACGTACCTCAGGATCATGTTCTCAATAGGAGTTGGCAGCCCCGGCACCTGGGGAGGGATGGTAACATCAGGGAAGCAGGAGAGAGAAGAGCAGTTCTACCTGGGAGATGTTAAAATTGAATGAAGGTTCAAGTGAGAGACTTACCTTCCAGGGGATATTGGCCTTCCAGCACCGCCAGGCCTCACTCAGATGCTGCAGGATGGTTCTGGCTTTGTTCTGTTTGATTCCTTCTGGCATCATGTCCAGAATATCATGCATAACGGCTGCCCTCAGCTCCAGGTCAAAGTGAGACTCCACACGCTGCTTCGTGACAGTCTTTGCTACACCCTTTGAGTGACGGCCTGGAAAAAGGAAAATACTTCAGTAGTTCAAGACACTACTTGGCAGGACTCCTAATACATGAGTCTCCTGCACAGAGGTGCAGGATGTCTGAAGAAATTACACTGCCACCATTATCACTGGAACAGACCATTAGGAGGCCATGGACCCCAGAGAGCTACAGAGCATGTAAACCCTCATCTCTTCTGGGGCACTGGCCTTGTAGGAGATCTAAACCCACCAAGAGCTCTTGGGATTGACATGAAGCGTGGATACAGACCACCACTTGGAACAGAAAACTGGAGTTCAAGCTGGCAAGTAAACAGTATTAATCTTTACCACACATTCCTCCCACGTCCAAGATTTTACAGAGCGTGCTGACCTTCAAACTGCCTGGCCAGCAGATTTCCCAGCCAGCGTTCCAGCAGCGGCGTGATGCCCCTCATGAAGAACAGCCATACTCTCCAGCCTGGAGCCCAGAAGCCACAGCCAGGACCTTTGCCCACAGGCCCCTGGAAGAAGAGAGACATGGTAACAGCAGGTCACTTATTGACACTCCAGAATCCCTTGTTACTCAGTTTACGGGGGGTCACCATCACATGGTTAGCTGGAACTTACCGTGTTAAACCTGTAGTAGATGAGATGTTTCAGGTCCTTGCACATACGAATCTGCCTCATTAGTTTGTACTTGTATCGGTACATTCCTGTCAGCTGACCCACATGGGCAAAGATGTACTGCAAGCCATCTGCCAACTGAAACACAGGGAGCACAGTCAGAGACAACACAAAACACTGAATGTACTGCCTCAAGAAGCCAGGTGTATTTTACAGCCACAAGCAGAGTGTACTAGGCCGTGCAAAGCTCCTAACACTGACTCACACAATTCGTATGAACTAGGGTAAAAGCAGAATTTCACAGAATCCTGCATGCTTTCATTGTTCCCCCCTTCTCTGTAATGCTGCAACACTCAGTCATTTTGTGCATCCTATATAAGCCTGTCCAGATATCCCACTCCTCCTCTCAACTTCCCCTTCTCACCCTTAAAAAAAAAAAAAAAAAAAAAAAGAGCCTACCTGAAATGCATCCACATTTCCAAGTCTGTATTGGACATGGCTGTCCACCACCAACTTAGTCAGCCGCAGAACCTCTCGGCACAGATGGAAAGCATTACCGAAACGAGATTTTTTCCTTTCCTAGAATAGACAAAAAAATCCAGAATTTATGTAACAATGTTATGTAAGAGTGAAACAGCTCCACTTTGGTCAGGCTGTACAAAAACTGAACAGTTGAGGCACTGTGGCCTGTCTTACCACGCTAGCTTTAGGTAAACTTTACCCTTGAGTAAAACAGCACACGGACTGATACCTTAGTGGTGAGGGTCTTCACTGGCTTCAGGTTGAAGTTGTAATCCAAGTGAAGGTAGTTCAGGTTCTTTCTGTGGATCAGCAAGTTCAGCATATTGTAGCCCTGGCGACACACCTGCAGGCCTACTTCCACCCAGTCCAGCTTCGTCGACTGGAAAAACTTCGTAGCCTTGAAGGAACGGAAGAGGTACCTGGAGAAAGCAGAGAATATCATCAGCTGAATCCCCTACACACATCAGCAGATCCCCACTGAACAGACCTCCACTTACCTCTTCTTCTGGGCCTTGGGGGGTCTGTGCTTGAGTGCATTCAGCACATAGTATTTCAGTAGCTTCTGATAGGAGACTCGCACTTTCACTGGCTGGCCTGCTGGGCAGTGCTCACGATACCTAGGGATAAACCACATTTCAATTAATCAGGTAACTTGCATTCCTTAGAGAATGACAAGTCTCCAGAAACTCTCCTAAAATCTCTAGAAACCAGTCACCACAGGACTGTCTGTATTTTCTTTTCATGGTAACAAGATAATAATGTCACAATCACTACAATACCCCTTCCCGCAGGAAAAGAACTCACCAGTTCTTGACCAGTGGGATATCAAGAGCTCTCCGAGTCCTCCCAGACCTCAAGTTGAAGGGCCGTGGGGCCCACAGCAGGGCAATGCCATTGGCTGTGTTATCTGTGTACAGTGGTGTATCCTTCAGGAAAGGTTCCACAAATTCCGGCAACTCAAACTCTTCATCATCATCGGGCAACGGTTCCTGACTCTGAAATGTAGAAACACCACACAACATGTTTCCTGGCTGCTTCAGCTGGGTTTTCCTAGTTAACCAAGTAAAAATAATTTCTTTGCTCTCATGGAAGAAGTGTGACGGTGCTGAGTATCAGAGAAGCAAAAAGCACGGTACACGGCCCTGATGGGCTGGAGAACTGACTCTGGCTACCACCAGACCCTCAGCTGGGTGTTATGGAGGCGACTCAAGGGAGACGGCAGCTCCACAAATTCACCAAGGGCAAGCAAAAAGATAAATAACCTCTCAGCAGACTCTAAAATAACACTGTTAATTACACACTGGGCTGTATCCTACAGAGACCAAAGCAGACAGCTTTGTGCAACTCCAGGAGAAAAAAAAAGCTACAAATGACAACTGTGGGTTTTTTGTAAAAAGACTATTGGCTTTCTCCTGAAATAACTATGTGTGTGTGCCACTATCAGAAGCAGGTTTACAAATAAGATGCTAAAGCCCCATCACCCCCACACGTGGGGTTTATCACAGGCTCTCTGGGACAGTGACTCACCTTGACAGAATGTCTGTGGGAAATGGGGTTGATCAGCGGATCAAAGTAAAAAGCTGGGAGATCAGGATCTTCTGTTTTAATGAAAACGACGTTTGGAGTATGATACCTACAACACACAGTAAGTATTAGAGCATTCTGACAGCTTTTCCCTCCTTTCCCTGCCCTTGCGGCTGCTGCACTTACCAGGTCAGGTGGACATGGTGTGGCAGGTTATTGTACAGATACGGGAAAGCAATTTTGTACTCTGTCCTGATCGGCTGCCTGATGATAATTTTGTTGATGTCATTAAATTCATTCCAATCTTCATCCCTCAAATGAGACAAAAAAATATTGTTATACAAGCATTTAAGGGGACAGAAAGGCAAACATTTTTGACTGAAGACATTATATTGGCACTTTTCCTTTAGCATTCTCTGCACGCTAACAACCGTTCACTGTCCAAAGCAGCAAGCACATCACAGACTTAACACCAAAGAGAGCAAACACCCAGGAATAGCTCACCCAAGACAACACACCCGATAACACATTAACCTTCCCAGCCCTTTTCCCAGATAACCACTTTTCTTTCCTCCTAAAACCAACACTTACTGAAGATTGATGTCTCTAACAAGAGGCTCGAACTTGGGACCTCCAGGAATAGCCATGTTCAGTGCCTTGGAGGTAAAGAATGCTTTCAGGTCGAACAAATAGAAATAGTTGTCATCCACAAGGTCGGTGAGCAGCTGATTGGCCAGCCGGTACAGCGTGGACATCATCGGGAGAGTGAACTGCCAACGCTGGTATGTTGAACCGTTTACATACCTGCAAAAGTCCAAAGCACAGATACTCACTACACAGCCAGAAGACAACTGGGCCTTTACCAAAGGAACAGAAATAACCACACACCTTTCGCTGGCCATCATTTGTAGAAAATATCAACGACAGCTAACAGATGGGCCCCTCTAGACAGAATGAAAGGCTGTAGGGCTGCTAAAGACCCCTATGGACTACATCTGCCCAGAAAATACAGATTGCTCCAGTCCTCTCCTCCTCCATATCTGAACTGATAACACAACCTCTGTGCACTCTCAGCAAATATCAATGCGAACTCCAACTAGACAATCCATGTTGTCATCTTTCTGGCACAGTAAGAAATACCAGAGCTTTAGCAGTTAGCTGGGCCGCAGCCCTCCTGAACAGAGAGGCCTCGTTTGCCCTCACTGGATGCTGAAAAGAAAAGCTTTACAACAACCAGGTTCTCCCTCCCATCCTTGGGGGAAGCTTTTTTCTCCCCACCAATGTCACACATAGCCCAGCATAACACAACCAAAGGTTATATACTGCTACATATAGGTAATTTATGTAGAGCATTCATTTTTCCCCTCTCCCAGTGAACTGTGCTACCCGAGAGGCACATACTTCTTGTTGTCTTTCAGTGGCTGGTGATCGTAGAACCAGTCCAGCACAGGGGCATCCTCCTCTGGATCCAGCTCGAGCTGAATCGCTTCCAGGGGCTCCACATCCAGGATGTTATCAGCATAATCCAGAGGGGGTTCTTCATCATCAAATGGAGGGAATCTCATCCTCTTGAAGTGACGCCTATCTCTCTTCTCTCGCCTCATCATAATCCACATGGACCTGCCAGAAACCCAGAGACCGTTAAATATCGCTTTTATTGTGGATGCATGAATGTTTGCTCACAAGTTCCCACCAGGGTGAAGGAAGAAGAGACTTACCCCCACTGAGCAATGTACACCGGCTCTATGACCCAGGGAATCTCATTCACAAAAGAGATGGCGCCTGTGATGTGATACAAGACTGGAACATCTCTGATTTGTTCCCAGGGCATGGGCATGTTCTCCAAGAGCTTCAGAACGGCATGAGGCATGTACTTCAGAGCACTATAATCAGAAATCAAAGAAAATCAGGGTTGGAAGGGATCTCAAGAGATGAGCCATCCATCTGCTGCAGCCCAATCACCTCTACACCTTTCACTTCAGAAAACTCCTCATCTAACCTGTTCGTAAAAACGTCCAGTGACAAATCCACAGACTTCCTATTCTATCCTGGTGCTTCACGCATCACACTACCAAAAAGTTTTCTACTGGTTTGGCTTCCCGGAATTGTCACACATTAAAAATGTTACAAATGAAAAATTTCAAACTAGTTTCTCGAGTATTTTATGGATAACTGTAAGCTAGTACAATCATAAGCTGCATAAGGAACCTCTCCAAACCCAAACAGCAAAGAAGCACTCATACTGCTTTTTAATCTTGTAAAAAACGCATGCTGACTACTTCATACTCTCCCCCAACTTCTTCTAACATAACGCACTGCCCAAGGAAACGTTTCTCTCATAAACCGAAAGCAACAACCTCCTTTGTTTATGCTCTGCTGCTTTGCTACCACTGGCTATTCCATCCTCCTTGAGCCACGATGCTGCTTTCTATGCACATCTGACACAGAAAACCCTTTGGAGAAAGAGCTCTTCCCTCAGATCAACGAGGATTGACAGGGCAGCAGCAGAGCCCCCAGCCCGGCTCCCTGGGGGTCCCTCAGCGAGGGGCTCCCTTACCCCAGGTAGACGCGCTTGTCGTGACGGAACTTCCTATTGGTCATATCGCCATGATCGCGGATGATCTTCCGGACGTGCTCGGGTGGCATGTCCTCCTTCTGCGCGTCCACGAAGCCGAATTTCCTCTTCTCCGCATAGCGCTTGGCCTGCAACTGCTGCCACTTGCGGGCTGCGGGGACAGAGAGGCGGCGGGGTCAGGCCCGGGCCCGCTCGGGAGGATGGGGACGCAGGGACCGGCCCTACCCACCTTTCTCCTGCAGCTTCTCCTCAGACATGTAGTCGGGCAGCGGCGCCAACGGGTTGGGCACCGGGGCGCAGCCGCCGCGGTACGGGAAGACGGCGGCCATGGCGACGCACCTGCGGGGGTGGAGAGGGGCTCAGGGAGGGGACGGGGACACCCCCGACACCTCTCCAGCCATCCCCACCGGCACCCCCCACCCGTCCCAGGGCCCCCAGCGCCCCCCGCCCGCCCTCACCGGCTGCCGCGATGCCCCGCGCCTCCCCACCACAATGGCGGCCCTGCGCCGTCGCCACCGCGCCTCAGAGACCCGGATGTGGGTGGAGCGCGCTGCCAGAAGGACTGTCCAATCAGCTTTCGGGCAGCCTCAGAGACAGCAGCCGCAGCCCATCAGAATGCGGGGGAGGGGAAGGAGGCAGGACCAAAGGCGGAAAAGGAAAGTAAGTTGTTCCTGAGAACACTTCCGGTGGGATGCCCGGCCTTCTTCGGTCCCGCCCTTGGTTGCTTTCGATTGGTGCAGAGAGTAGCGGTGACAGCTCGACGCCAGCTCTGATTGGACAACATCTGGGGCAGATCACCCCACGCTACCTATAGGGGGCACTGTGGGGCAAGCGGCGGGTCTACCCCCTCCGCGGGCCTCAGGGGGGCCAATGGTCGCCTCGGGCCCGCAGCCAGGGCCTGTGGGCTCCCGGGCTACCGCCCCCCACAGCCCCCGGCAGGGCAGGAGGATGCTGCCCAGCAAAGCCCCCGGGGAGCGACCTCCCCCCCCGCCAGCACTGCCCCCGGGAACATCCTATGGCCCTTAATGCCTCAGCAAGTAGCCACCCCCCTTGGTGCCCCCTCCCTGTCCCCCCAGGGGCACAGATGTCCCCTGGCCCTCTGCGCTCGCCCAGCGCTCAGCCAGGTCCAGCTCGCCCCAGGCAGCCCTGCAGCTCGCCTGAGGGCTTCAGCATGGTGGGGGCTCCTTGGGGGGTCCCTGGGGGGAGAGGGGCCTGTGCTGGAGGGGGTCTTGGCTCTCGGGCTGTGGGACAGGGCTGAAGGGGCTGCGGAAGGGCGGCAGGCTGGGGTGTAGCTCCCCAGTGACTAATTCCCTGCTGGACACGTTCCCTTTAGCCCCGTGAACCCCTGCACTGGGGCATTAGAGAGGCAGGTCCCTTCCCAAAGCCCTTCAAGCCGAGGTTGTGGCATTTTCCATCAGGAGGGACAAGCACAGGGTACCCCTGAGTCCAGCTGCAGCGAGCTGCAAAGCCGCCGCTTATCCCACTGTGGGAAAATCACATCTGATGAGAGGCTCCCAAAACAGGCTGGCCAGACCCTCACCCCCGCGTGCCCGGGGTACACGACACCCTCGTGACAGCAGGAATGTGGTGACACAATGCAAGCCTTCAGAAAGGTCTGGTGTGGGCAGAGCGAGCCTTGCTGGGGGGGTGCAGAGGCTGCGCTGAGGGCAGGGATCGACGGAGCAGCTCCTGAAGCGCTGGGCATAAATGGGTCAAACCGGAGAGGAAGCCCTGGCGGCCAGCTCCGCTCTGGCTGGGAGCTGCAAGAGGCACCCGGGCACTTCAGCACCACCTGAGGAGACAAACCTAAACACGGAGTAGGTGTCTGCAGCACCTGCAAGCTTCCCTGCGCTTTCCACAAATAGAAACCTAAGCGGCTTTGGCCACGAGTCATCTCCAGCCTCCCCCTGCCCACTCGCATCGCTCGTCTTTCCCTGCCCAGGCAGAAACGCTTCTGTTCCCTTGTTCTCCTCCTCCAAACAAGTGCCGCCCACTCTGAGCAGCAGGTTGTTTCAGCCTGTCCCCCAGCTTTTCAAACCAAACTGAGAGATTTTGAGTTAAAGGGTGTTTGCCACACAGAAAGCACAACAACAGATCCAGTGGATTTCTCCAAACCAATAAAAATAACCTCGAGTAGGATGATCTTGCTTTTATACACGGCGCTGGGCTGCTGGGGAACAGTTCAATGTGTGAAAATCCGTGGGGAAAAACAAATGTGGGGTAAAAAAAGAATTAAAAACTTCTGATTCCTTGTTCCAGGCAGCCCCCAGGGACGGGCAGAGCAAGCCACGAGGATCCTGCCTTTGCTGCAAGCCGGTGTCCAGCACCAGGAATGAGAGCAGCGAAGCCACGTGCTGGGTGCTGTGCCTGCAGCCTGCCCTGTTTCACAGCCAGCACTTTCCTAACCCCGCAGATCGCAAGCGGCTTAGTGCAGCAGGGCTAAAGGCCAGGCAGAGCCCCAGCGGGAGCTGGCACCAGTTCTGCTGCTGTTTAGCCTCCCAGTTGGCAGCCCCAAGGAAAGCACAGACTCCCCCCTCGCCTAGGAGGGCAGGAGAGTGTCAGCAGGAACTGGAAAACCCTTCATCTTCCTCCATAGAAAAGAGAGAGGGGGGGAAAAACACCCCAAGAGCGGTAGATCGTGCCAGCGTACAGTGTATTTTTACGCCACATTGGGAAGATGTAGGGTAAGAAGCAGTGACACCCCCGGAGCAGGCTGGGATGCAGAGCCCCTTTTTCCCTCTAAGCCCCTTCCCCTTGAGCCGTTTCGTTTGCAGCCTTTTATTAAAAGCTCATGTTAGCCAGAGCTCTTGCTGCAGGTAAGAACATTGCACTGGGCTCTGCGGCAGGACTTTCCATTCCCAAAAGATGCCCGAATCTGGCCCATCAAACCTCCGCGTCGGTGGGAAATGACCCTCACAGAGCATCATCCCGGCCAGCAACTCACTCTCTCCCACACTCATTTAGGGCACTTAATATATCCAGGAGCAAAACAACGCGGAAAAAGCTCCAGTTGTCAGGAGAAGTTGGCCAGTGGTCCCTGAGCACAGCCCCCAGCCTGCACCCACGGCGGGCAGCATCCCACCCAGACAGCTCAGCCTCTCCCTCCATCACCCACCTGGGACAATCTCCTCGGGGAGGACTCATGAGTCCGGGAATTGGCTTTTACTGGCCCTGGCCTCGAAGGCAAAGCTTTGGAGCCTGGTAGGGCTCTGATGCAGTGCCACAGGGAAGCCAGGGCTGATGGCAGTGTCCCCTGGCTGATGGGACACTGCAGGCTGCAGCACCGAAGGGGTTAGAAACGCACCATGGTGTTTGGATCTCTGGAAGAGCAGCGGGGAAAGAGAGATCTGCTCCCTTCTCATCCTTGGGGAGCTGCAAGAGCTGTTGGGGCTTCTCTGAGCAGCTCCCGGTCATCCAACCACATCATCCAAAGGTGCTGGGGGGGAGCAGAGCCCCAGTGCCTGGTCTGTGAGCACCTTCTCCGCCGTGCTCTGCTTCTCTGCAGCCACAAGAAAAGGCTGGATGCTCTGTTAGTGCTGACCCACCAAACAAGGTGCTGAAACAGCCACGCTCACTCTCCACTGCGCTTTGCTGTCCTCCTCCGTGGACACAGGGCTGCTCGTCCCCTGGACCCTCCAGGCAAGGGGACTATTGCTCCTTCTCCAGCTGCACGTCCCGGCTGGACTTGAAGAAGTCACTACGCAGCAGGCGGTAGAAGAGGACGATGTTCATGGACATCATGATTGCCATGCCCACCGAACCGACAGCGTACATCGCTGGGGGCACGTTCTCCCGATTGAGGAAGAGCCAGCGGGTCATCCAGGCCAGCGTGGCCATGCGGAACACCACGTAGGTGCCCAGGTTGACGATGCTGTTGAGGCGGTACCAAGTGGTGTGCACCAGGCTGGCCATGAGCAGGATCTGCCGCAGGTGGAGGAAGATGGAGTTAATTTCCACCAGTAAAGCCACGAGAGCAAACCCGACGTACTGATGGAGCAGCACCGCGATACCAAAGCAGACGATCACCTGGGAAGGAGAAAGAAGAGAGGCTGAGCCTGGGAGGCTCTCCGCTGCTGCAAGCTGGAGCCCTCCATGCTTGGGCACGACATGGAGCGGAGGTGGAGATGGTTACCATACCAGCAGCGAACTGCTGGTCATCACCCCACACATCTCTCTGAAGCATCACAGCCTCCAGCCAGCGCTGCAGCCTCGGCCGTGAGATAAAGCCTCCCCACTATTGCATGAAACCTGACCACAGCCCCCGGCAGGGCAGGAGGATGCTGCCCAGCAAAGCCCCCGTTTTTTTGTTTCATTTTTTTGTTGTTGTTGTTGTTGTTTTTTTGTTTGTTTTTTTTCCAGTGAAAGGAGAAGAAAATACTTCTATAAACTCCAGGCTGACAGAGGAGATGGAGCAGCCAGAGCTAACCCTGCTTTTGTGGCCTGAGGGATGTGTCTGGTGGTGACCCAGCAGGTTTTTCCGCACACAGTGAATGGCTGAACCCGGCAGGAAGGGAGACGTGTAGCCCAGGGCTACAGTTGCTGCTGGCTCGGGGATTCTCCCCAGCATAGGCACCTGCAGGGATTAAGTGGTTCCCCTGGGATGCCCCAAGCCTGGTGTGAAGCACCCTGGGGCTGCTGGGGGCAAAGCAGCACAATTCCTGCCCCACATCCTCCCTGCCAGGCAGGGGACAGGCTCTGCCCGCCTGCCTTTGATCACACTCAGTCCTTTCTTCAGTTGATACCATTAATGCTGTTCTCTGTATTGGCTCTTTAATGAGATTATCTGCCCTCTGCTCGTTAAATCACTGTCTTGGCCTGAATTAGCTCTATTGTGGAGATGACCTTTTGACTCACGAGCAGAGCCGCAGGGCTCGCTGGGCTCTGCGAGACAACAGGTCTGACAATCGCCTCCCCGGCCTCATCCCAGGTAGGTCCCATTGCTGTCCCTGTCCCCCATCCCCAGACCCTGCAGACCCCTGTGCCCCCCTGCACCCCACAGCATCTCTGCTGCTCGGCTCCGGGTTGTGCCACCCCCTGCCCTGCAGCATCCCCAACGCTCCAGCATCCGGACACGGGGACACGGGAGGTGACAGAGGAACCCACACTGGGTGCAGCCAGCAGCAAGGCAGGCAGAGGGCACCGATGTGGGTCTCCTGCCCCACGGCTGCTCCAGCCACCCAAGCACATGGCCATGGCGCTGACCTGAGTAAAAGGAGAGCACCCAGGGCAGCGGGGGGTGAAGGAGGCAGCGTGTGGCCCCTCCTGGCAGCTGCTCAAGTGTCTGAGAGCCGGGAGGAGCTGAGCTGCTTGCCTGTGCTGGTGGGGACACCCTGGTCACCTCCTGTCCATGCCACTGTGATGGATCAGTCCTCTGGCCCAGCTCTCTGCCCCCCTATTCTGTGCACACTTGGGTTTTTTTTTCTACTCCATCTTTGGGTGCCTTTCTACATACCCTCGAAGAGTACACAAGTCCCACAGGAGCTCCAAGCCCTGCTGTCTGGGCTGACAGGCTCCTCTCCCCAAGCAAAAAAATTAGATTTTATAACAGGCAGCAAACACACACACTAGCAACAGCAGGAGCCCCGCTCAGGTCCCCCAGCCCAGCCTCCCTGGTGGCACAAGTGCCAGGTCTGTCCCTCAGAGAGCGGCCGGTGGACTCACCACGGAATGATGGAAGAGCAGCTCCCAGGACTGGTGAAGTTTCTGATTGCACAACATGTCCACAAAGTCTTCAAGGAAATAACCTGGGAACAGAGAGGCCGTGAGCAAAGATGGGGACCGGGAAGGGCTGTGCCAAGGGATCCCCACAACCCCAGGTGGCTCTGCACCCCACTGGGCTGAGCAACCCCCCCGAGGAAGCGATAGCCACAGCTCAGCCCTGGCCTGGGCGGGTGGTGTCATGCCCAGCACAGGAAGGGAATTGCTGGGGTTTGGGTCCCTCCTGCCATCGCTCTGTAAGATGTGCTCCTGGGGAGAGGCATTAACTGGGCAGCAAGCGGACCCTCACCATTGTCACCGTCCAGAATCAGATCGCTTTCAGCCTGGAGCCCTTAACAACTGCAGGATTCACTGCCACCAAACCAACCCCACCCTGGCATTTTAGATACTCAAACCTTGCTGAGCTGTAGCCCTGCCCAGAAGCCTCTTAGCATGAACCACAGGGCTGGGGACAGATCTGCAAGAAGGTGACAAGCTCGGGGGGAAGAGGCTTCACATAACCGGAGGACTCAAAGGTCCTAGCCTCCACTCTGGCAGGTTTAGCTCAAGGTTTTGGGGGGGATCTGCACCAACCCTCTATCACAGGCACTTCTGGGATGCCCTGGCTGCCCCGTGAGGACGGTGGCGGGCAGCCCAGTGCCCAGCACCTCCAGTCTGTGGGTGCTGGGGGACAGAAAGGAGCCACTGTCCTTTGCCAAGAATAGGGCGATTGTCTGGGGTGCCTGAGACATTGCTGCCTGCGACACGGCTCCAGGGGCTGGTGTCAGGCACCAACGAGCCCCTGGAGACCCCCTGGGGTGCAGAATGGGGGCAGCCTGCTCTCCCCCACCTCACCTACGGACACGGCGACCAGGCTGTGTGCCCCGGGGGGGTGTGTGCCCACCAGGTCCTTGGACAGCTCGGGATGGAGGCAGAACCTGTGGGGAGAGGGGCTGTGAGTGCCAGGCAGCGCCTCTGGTCCCCTAATTCCCTTCCAGTGCCCTTGGTGCCTTGGTGCTGACACCCCCCCAGAGCCCTCCTGTCCCCCCTATAGCCACCCCCGTCCTGTTTCCCCCAGAGTCTCCCTGTCCTCTCCCACCCCACTCTGTCCTTTGGTTCCCTCCTGTGCCCCCCAATCCCTCCTCCACCTCTCAGTGCCCCCCAGTTTCCATGTCCAGCCCCTCCCCAATTCTCAGCGTCCCCCCAACACCCTCTATGACCCCCCCCCGGTGGGCTCAACCTTCCTCGCTGCTCCCCCGAGGTGCAGGTTCCCACCGGGGTCCCCGTGCCCCCGGTCCCCCCCAGCAGTCCGGTGCCCCCCCCGGTCCCAGGTGTCCCCCTCACCCGGCCAGCGCCCCCCCACCGCTCAGCACGCTGTGAGCCAGCGACGTCCAGATGTTCCGCCACTTCCAGCGGTTCCTCCGGGCCGAGGGCGGCGGCGGCACCAGCCGCTCCAAGCCCCGGTTCAGCAAACGGAAAGCGGCGAAAGAACCGGCCACTACCAGCAACCCCGGGCTGAAAGCCATGGGCAACCACCGGCCCGCAGCCTGGCCCCGGGACCACCATGGACTCTACCCGACGGCTCCGCCTCGACCAGCCGCGGGGACCGCCCGGGGACCGCCCTGCCACCGCCCGGGCTACCGGCACCGCCCCAGGAACCCGCCCCGAGCGTCCCGGCCACCGGCACCGCCCCAGGAACCCGCCCCGAGCTCCCCGGCCACCGGCACCGCCCCAGGCACCGGCACCGCCCCGGGAACCCGCCCCGAGCGTCCCGGGCACCGGCACCGCCCCAGGAACCCGCCCCGGCCACCGGCACCGCCCCAGGAACCCGCCCCGAGAGTCCCGGCCACCGGCACCGCCCCGGGAACCCGCCCCGGCCACCGGCACCGCGCCCGGCCGGGATGCGCGGCCCCGGGGCAGGGAGGGGGGACAGGAGCACGGTCCCCGCAGGGAAGGGCCGGGGGCTCTGCCGGAGCCTCCTGCATCCCCCCGCGCAGAGCCGCAGACACGCGGGGGCAGCGCTTCCCCGCGCAGAGCGGGGCTCGGGGACGGGCAATGGGAAATGAGCCCCCCGGGAGGTGCATCACCCCTCCCCAAGCACCACAGGGCAGAAACAGGGGCCAGCCCCAAAGCTGGCTGCAAGGGTGCCACGAGCGGGGGGCCTGGGTGTCCTGTCACCGTGCTGGAGCTGGGGACACCTTCCTTGTCCCCTGAGGTTTCTTCTCCACCTCAGTGGATGAACACACCACCCGTGAGGTGCTGTGGCTGGTGGTTCTTCATCCCAAAGCATCTCCCGTGCGTGATGCCAGTGGAGCTCAGGCAGCGTTGTGCTGTCCCTGGGCAGGGACACCCACAGACAGATGCCACCAAGTCCGATGGCACATCAGGCAAGCAAGAAGGTCCAATTGTCCTCCCCCCCCCAAAAAACCCCACCAAGCTGTCCACAGCCCCTCTGTCCTCCACCTCCCTGTCCTGTGTCTGGTCCCAAGAGGAGCTCCCCAGTGTCTGGGGTGCCCCAGCTCTGCGGGTTTGCGGGAATTCAGGATCCCGTACCCACAATTTCTTTAGTTCCACCCTACGACGCTGTTTTTCCAGTTTCCCGTAATTTGACGGCTCCCTCGTTGCTTTTTGATGTCTCCACCAGCAGTGTGGCTGCTGCACAGACCTCGGTCTCTGCTGCAGACAGGATGAGTCACCGTGTACACACCGATTAGTGTCAAACTCTGCCTCTCCTTGCAGGTATTAATTTTTGATGAAATCTTCTACTTTTTTGCTGAAACAGAAACGTGTGCAGCCTGAGCTTGCAGTCGCTGCCCTGGTTGGGGTGATGGATACAAGCACCAACGAGTGAGACGCTGATGGAAGGGGCACTGGGGAGGGGAGCGATCAAATCAGATCTGAAGGAGAGAGGCGAGATGCTCCCAACCCGTAGAGAAGCATCTGTTCATGCGGTAGAAATTTACTTAAAAACCAAAAGAGACAATGTAATTTCATAACAGTTAAGTGCCTGAAGTGATCAGCAGACCTGGCTGCTCGGGAGATTATAAATAATCTCACGTATTAGGATTTGAAGGATCACAGAGGCTAATCTGTTACCGAGAAGGCCAGACGCAAAAACATTTCTGTCTAGTGTGAGAAATCATTAAAGTGCAGTAAACAATTGCAGACAGTGGGTTTCCTAACGAGGAGTCATCTGCAGCGTTTAAACCTCAGAAATCTCAGCTGCCCCTTGCCACGGTGACAGCCCTGCCCTCCGCCTGCCCGCGGGAGAAGTCCCCGTCCGGGAAATGCCCGCGAGCCCGGCGCTGTGTGTCCCAGGGACTCTTCCATCCCCAGTGTTCTTCTACTGAGGAACATTCGGCCAGACTTGGGGACAGGAATAAATGTGTTTGTGGAGAGCTTCTGCCTGTCGCTGCCGCACGGAAGGCATTTAAGCCACGATTAATTGTGCCTCCGGTTCGGGGGCTTTCATCCCGCTGCTAAAGCACTAGCAACAGCCACCGACAGAGCACTTTTTGGGTACTTTCAGCCCAGATTTTACTTAATTTTACGAGGACTTGCCCTCAGGCAGTGGTTTCTTGTTTCCAGCCTTTCCTCCCCCTCCGCAGCAATGGCATTAACTGGGGACGGGTTTGGAGCTGGAGGCTCCCAAGCCCAGTTACAAACAGGTCCCTTGACACCAGATCAGGCCAAATATTCAACCACATCCCACAGGCTCAGAGGCCAGGCTTGTCCCCAGAGAAGCCGTAGAGAAGAGCAGGGACAGGAGCTCTGGGGCACTGCTGCCACAAGAGGTCCCTGCACGCTCGCTGGAGAGCTGGGAGAGCTGCTCCATCTGATGGGACTCTTCGTTCACACCTTATTTGGAGATATTGCCTTTTTCACCCTAATTTCCAGAAGTTTTCCAACAGTCCCCAAATGGCCTCATTTTCCACAGGGAGGCAGCTCAGCCTGGTGACGGGTCGCTGCCGGTGCCTGATCCCAGCAGGGCAGGGGACTCCTTCCAGATGTCACCAAGGATGTGCCCAGGTCCATCCCGTAACGCTGCGGGGTCCGTAGCTAATCCCACAGCTGGGGCTCTACAGCAGCAGCCAGGGTATAAATCGAGGGTCCAGCAGTTTTTTCAATATCTGGACAATGGCTTTGTCCTCCTCTCCCAGGCAGGCATTTCTCCGCAGCACTTCTGGGACAGATGACCCATTCTCCGTAATATATGGCCACCAGGTGATTGGTAATCCCCCGTATGAATTCTGCCAGATAAACTGTGTCCTCCCTCAGATGCTCCCCACTACTCCTGGATGGGGGTTTGAGTGCTTTCTGGTCACCCCACGATGAGATGGGGACAGCTCTGTTGTCCCTTACACAAGGAGGAGCCTGCTCTGCTCCCAAACACCGCCCGGGGCCGTAACCAACAGATGCCGGAGCTTCTGACACAGCAAAGTCCTTCTGGCAAAAGTCATGCTCCTGTTTTTGGAAAGCCTCACTGCCTCTCTCCAGCCAGGGAGGCATAAAGCCCATCTGCTCATCTAATGCCAGACCTGGCTCACACCTAAAATAATTAAGAGTCCGAGATCTCAAAACAAATCAAGCAGCTCAGCTTCCAAACTTTAATTAGCCGTCATCCTCATCCCTCTCTGAAATGTGTCACCGCTCTATCTGCGAGGCCCGAGGAAGTCAGACGATATCGGAATGCTCTGCTCTATATATCCACATTTCCATTCAGAAAGTCTGTAGCTCCACACTTACGCAAGGATCTGCCGCGCAAAGTGCACGCTGTGTATGGCAAAGCACGGCCGGGCATTGCAGAGGGAGCTGTGGAGAGAGCTGGAATTGGTGCAAACACAAGCATCCAGCCCGAACACACACACACATCCCCCCCCTTCCCCAGACACCTCCAGAATTTAGTGCAAGAAACGCCAAAGTGTGCAGCACNAAGCCTGGGAGATCGACCTCACGAGGGGAAGACTCTTCCCTTCCCCAGTGTTTTGACCAGCCCCGCAGGTGTTCTGTGTCCAGGCTGGTAACCCTTCCCGGGATCGTTCCTTGAATGTCCCCTGGTAGCTTCCCAGTGCTGGGATGCTCCAGTGCCAGCTGCTGGTCACTGTCTGGCTGGGAGCCACCCAGGCAGAGCCCACGTGCAATAAAACACCCCACAGCAGGTTTAAACCTTGGCTTTATCAAAGTGAATCAGGTGCTCTGGATGCTCTTGCTTTTGGCCTTTTTTGCTTTTCCTCCCCAGGACTCCAAGTCTTTTATTCTCAGGGTTGGGCAGAAGGGACGCGTAGGAGCAACGTGTGAAGCAGCACAGTGTCCCCAAGGGTGCTGCGGGCTCAGCTGCCTCGTGAGGGCTCGGGCTGGCCCAGCTGCCATGGTTTGGTTGTGCAAAGGATGTGCTCTCTCCTCACTCCAGTTGCACAGGTACGCCGTGGGATAAAAAAAAATTCTGTTGACAGACACGTTGACTGGCAAACCCCCTTCGAGCACAGCAGCCGGGCAGTTCCTTGTATTTCTCCTCTGCTGTCAGCAGCTGACATGTCCCAACTTTGTCCCCTTATTGCATTGTTTATCTGCTGCTATTAGCACGGTTCCTTCTTTCCTCATGGTGAACAGTGAAATGTGGGGCCAAGTGTCTGCCCAGCCTGGATCCTATCTCTCAGCATCACCAGACATGAATGCGTAGGGAGAGAATGTGAAGCAGCACGTTGAATTATTCTTACCCTGTAAGCAAATCAATTCCCACTAAATATTTCCTTTTCTATGTCTTCTTCCCTCATGGGACAAACATTCTTTCTCTGTTTACTTGACCATTCTCAAGTGATGAGTAATTCTTAAGTAATTTCTGACGGACATCTCTGTGCTCTCTGGTTGCATCATGGTGTATTTCTGACCACATGCTTTTTTTTTTTTTTTTTGCAATTCCAACAGGTTCAGAAAGAGCTCTGCAAGGTGGCAGCATGTCCCAGCCCCTGCACCCATCGCACGAGCCCACTCGATTCCTCCTCCGTTACAAATAGAAGCACGGGAGCTTCCAAACTGCATCTCCTGCTGCTGCTGGCTCTGCAGCTCGGAGCAGGTTCGGTTCCCTCCTGAATTCTCTCGTTATTAATATCACAAACCGAGCTGTTCTGAGTGCCGTGTCCCATTAATCATTTGAGCTCTGCTGCTTCCTCTTCCTGTGCCTGAACAGTCTTCAACAGCATTTGACTCCGTGGGTAACGCTCGGTTCGGATCGGCTGGACTGCGAGGGGAGGGGAGGACCCTGACCTGAGCAAGCTGCGAGTGAGCCAAGGTGGGACAAGGAGACACCCACACAGGCACAGCGGCACCATGGCACGAAAAAATGCGCTGCACCGGCTGCTGGTAGTAGAGAATTGAAGGGAGGAGAGCTAACCCTCTCAACTTGAATTTTCTAGAGTGTTGACCACGCTGGGAGCAAACAGCAAAAGTGAAGATGTCTCATCAAAGACGAGAGCAGCTCGTGTGAGTCAGCACCAACGCAGGCGGTGGGTCCCATCAGAGGTCCTGTCTGGGCTCTGCTCATGTTTGAGGGCACTGTTTGCTTTCGCTCTCTTCCTTCCTTTCCACGTTTCATCCTGCTGTGTGCTACAAGCAAAGGTCTCAGCCACTCTGAGTATCCACCTCGGGGCTACCTAACAGAGGGCCAAAAGTTGCTTACAGAGCATCTTCCCAAAAATCTGCCTCTAATACCATCCCATCGCCTGAATCCCTCCAGGGCAGATTGCATCTTCCGAGGTGATGGCTCTGGTAATGCAGCATCCCTGCAGCTAAGCCAAACCTTCCCTCTTCTGTCCAACACCATTTTCAGTTTTCTGTCCTTTGCCATCACCTTTCCTCCAACAGACCTGGGTATTTTGCTTCACTTTTATTTTTATTTTACAAAAGCCTTTCCCCGAGTGCTCAGCTGCATCCAACAGCATCCGTCGGCGTCCAGCAGCCGAATGAGCTGCTCAGCTCTGCGGTGTGAACACTGCCGCACAGGACCAGGCTCCACCTGGCTCATCCTGGAGCCTCCCACCACCACCCTGCTTCGTACCTGCCGCTTTGCCAGCGCGCTGCAGCTTTTCATCCGTAAGCAAAGGACATTTTTCAGCCGTTTCTGCTGAGTCAGAGGATGCCTCTGCGAGGGCTGCTGCTCCACCACGTGGGAACACGCTTCTGGGGAATAATTACAGAGAGTTTAAACAGGGACATTCGGCAGCCAAATTGCTTCACATTCAGGCTCCTGGCCAGGAAGGCAAAGCCCGAAAGCTGCTTGTTGGTGCTGTGAGAAAAACTTCACACCTGCACCCATCATCGGCGTGTATCGCCCGTGGGCTGGGATCACTCCGTACGTGGCAGCGCCCCGGCACCTGGCACTGAAAGAAGGGGTGCTCAAGGCTTGGTGGGTCCGACGAAACGAGCTGGTTCGCAAATTACCCAGCTTGGACTTACCAAGCATCCCTGTGTGTGCCCTCCTCTCCACGCCATGCCCACCGAAGGATTTTTATCCCCCTCCACGCTGGATTTGGTCCCTGCGAAGCTCCGGTTCTGCAAGGGAGATGATGGAAGCACACCGCTGGTAACTTCCCCCCCCCACTAAATTTTGAGACGTGTTTTAAGGTTGTGAAACATATTGACTGTGAAATAGAGATAAGAACGAGAGTAGACACAAACAGCGTAGGCGTCACTCCCGGTTTTTTTGCAACTCCCACCCTTTTACAAAAATAGTACAGCGAGCAGCGCGCTGCTCTGTGCCATCCTTCACGGACCAAGCGGCAGTGGGACCACGTTCCCGGCCACCAGCGGGCTGCTCCAGAAGCAGAGCCGGCACCTAAGGCACGAGCAGAGGTGCCAAACACTTCAAAACCAATGGCGAGAAAGGCTCTGTTTTTCAAAAAGATTTCATGAAATAACTTTAAATGTTATAGAAATATATAAAAAGTAGTGATGTCGTTCCAAAACCACATTGCGCTGAGCTGGAGTGCTTGCACCAAGAAAAGGGGCAACGGGAAGATGCAGCAGGGTATCACTGCATCCGCTCGAGTTTCTGTTCACGTTGCGTATGACACACCCGGTCTTCCGACCACACCTATGCCATAATTCCTATTTGCCCTTCATTCTTTTGCAATTCTAAACCCCAGCAAAATACAATTCATCAGGCACAGACTAGCCGCAGGAATCAGATAAGACTCGAGGGCAGGCGGCTGCTTCCAAGAGATGCATCTCCTGACGGATGGGGACGTTGTGCAATTCAGGGAGAGCATCACCCAGCCGTGGGCTGGTGGCAGGGAGAACACTTGTGATAACACGCGAGGGTGTCACCTCGGCAGAGAAGAAACTCACGGACGGCAGCGGCGGGGACTTTCCGACTCAGGGGACAGTCACCAGACCCCCACGGCAGGACTGGGTGAGTACCCACCGGTGCTTCTCCTAAGGACCTGGGAGCGGTGCAGCGCCATGGGGGGGATTTGTGGGAGCAATTCACCACCCCACACTGAAACCTGCCTTGAATGACCCTCCTCTGCTCCATTTCTTGCTTTTTTTCTCCAAAACAGAGAGGGAGATTTCTAATCACTGACTACTAAGGCAGGGACAGTGCTAAGGACCAAGCGTTTTGGCTCTTTTATGGACAGCTTGGGCAGGGATGGCTACTTCCACGGCAATTTGTGGAAATAACATCTCTGCAAACATTGGAAAGGGTTTGGAGCTGCTCTTCAGACCCCAACTGGGGTGAGCCGCGGGCTACGGTGGCCACAGCTCGCCGTAAATAACTCCATTTGTTTATAACGGGACTCTCACAAGCCGTTTGCTCGCCCACCTCGTGCTGCGGTTGAGTTTGATGGGACATGGAGCTGAACACAACAATGTGGATTAAAGAGCAGAGGAAGGGCCTTTGGGCTTGGAGAAAAAGTTGAAAAAGTGGGGAAATGTGTGTTTTCTGCCAGTTTTGGTTTTTTTTCCTGCGGTACTGGCAATTTTTGGGACCCCTTGAGCACGTGGCACTGTCCTGCTCCCAGCCGGGGTGGTGGTGGCCCTGCTGCATTTTGGGGATGGGATTTTGCAGTGACAGCACAAAGGTGCCTGGGGAGGACCCTCTGCCGAGGGGTGAAGGACAGCACCTACAGGTGACAGCATCCATGGCGGCCAACCCCTCCCTCTGCTCGCCCACCACCGCTGGCATGGATGGCGATGACACCGTCACTGCCGAGGTCTGCAAGGAGGCTGACATTGGGGACGGAGAGTGAGTACCCAGCAGGGGGGAAGGAAGAGGCCTGGCCCACCGCCATGGGGCCTGCAGGCGGTAGCATCGCCATGGCAATGGCCGCCATGCTGGTGGCCGCCATGTTGGTGGTTGAGGGAGCAGCACGTTGGCTGCAAGGGGCTGAGCCTTGGCTCCTTGGGGCACCAACCTCTCCACAGGCTCTTAGAGGTGATGGTGGCCGGCTACCCAGTGCTACTGGTGAGGAACAAGAAGGAGTTCAGCGCCCTGGGCAGCAGGTGTCCTCACTACGGCGCCCCGCTCAGCAAAGGTAACCCCGGGCACGGGGGAGAAGCCATGTCGGGGGGTCAGCTCTCACCACTCGGTCGTGGGGGGCTTTTCCATCGCAGGAGTCTTGAGAGGGCAGAGGCTGCGCTGCCCCTGGCACGGCGCCTGCTTTAACATCAAAACCGGAGACATCGAGGAGTACCCTGCTCTGGACTGCCTGCCCTGCTTTAAGGTGAGTCCTTGTCTCTTCCTCCTCTCTGCTTGGGCCATATCATCCCTACTGCCCATGTTCATTCATTCTCATGAGGGTCATGTTCCTGACACCAGCTAAAAGGATGCTGCCCTGGCCACAGCTCCACGGTCCAGGTCACGCAGAGCTACATGCGGGATGATTTCTTGGGACCATGTAACTCCCTGTCCTAAAGCCCCTTTTGATCAAAGGTGATGCTGTGCATCCCCGTATCCCTCACAGCCAGCACAGCTCTTTTAGAAGGAAAAAAGGATTTACACCTCTTCCCGAGTGCTCTTGGGATGAGGAGGAAAGCTCGTGAGCTCCTCAGTATCATTTGACATCCCACATCCCTACAAGTCACTTGCAGTGTGTCACAGACAGATGTGGCCCAAGGCATCAGAACCTCCCGGGAAAGCTCCTACCACAACCTCACGCATGCAGCACTCAAACACACCCTCCTTTCACCCCTTCAGGTGACAGTGGAAGATGGAAAGGTGTTTGTTACGGCAAAAAAGAAGGTACTGACCTTACCCGCTGTCACTGAGCACCAGCAGCACCTGGGCTAGGTATGGCTTCAGCACTTCTCGTTTCCTTCCAGGACCTTGCCAACAGCCTGAGGGTGAAGGACACAAGCAAGCGATGCCTCCTCAACCGGGACACGGTGCTGCTTCTGGGAGGAGGTCAGTGAAGCAGTCCGTGCTGTGCCCTCCCCGCATATGCTAGGAGCCCCTACTCTTCTCCGGAGAGGACTTGCTGCCTTCCTCCTACTCCCGAGTGACGTGTAAGAGGGCTGAGGTGAGCATCTCTCGCAGGTGTGGCTGCGCTGGTGTGTGCGGAGACGCTGCGCCAAGAGGGCTTTACCGGCAGGATCATCATTGCCACCAAAGAGAAACACGTTCCGTATGACAAGTCCAAACTGAGCAAGGTTCGTACGCGAGAAGGGCAGGACTGTGCCCAGGGACCATGTGTGAATTAGGGACACGCTCGGGACCAGGCTGAGCTGTTGAATGAGCTGTTCCAGCAACGCAGGATGAGTGTTGAGGCACCCACAAGGACCTGGAGGGGTTCAAGGCCAGGCTGGATGAGGCTTTGAGCAACCTGGGCTAGTGGAGGGTGTCCCTGCCCATGGCGGGGGGTTGGAACTTGATGATCTTTAAGGTCCTTTCCAACCCAAACCATTCTATAATTTCATCTCACTTATTCCTCCATGAAAGTCTTTGATCAGAGTCCACCATAAGTGAACGCTTTTATCCCCTTTCACCGAGTTCTTCCCACTGGAGTTTGAGCTGGTGGATTTTTCTGAAGGGGGGAACACGAAGGTGCTGGGGACGGGGCAGTGTGGGGAACTGGGATTCATTAATGCAAAGTTTGCCTCTTAATGCAAACTTACTGCCCAGGAAGCAGTGCAAGAATATTGCTGGCTGCTCAGAAGTGCTTTATTTCACATTTCTGTTTTGTTTCCAGGAAATGAACTTGAAAGCTGAGGATATCTACCTGAGGAAACCTGAATTCCTCGATGCTCGTTGCATAGAGGTCTGGACAGAGAAAGAGGTACAAGAGCAGCTGAGCTCAGTCCCCAACGGGTGGTCCTGTCCCTGCCCTGGGGAGAGGATGCCCACACCTGCAGGCACATTTCCAGAAAGTAGAGCTCTGCCTAAGTACCGGGTACACAGATTATCTCCTGGGACAGCACTCCAAGGCTAATGCTAGGGATGGTGGACATGCCCTAGGTGTGACACTGATCTGTGCTACCCCTGGACAGAGGTGCCCATCGCACATGAAGAGGGTGACTCTTGAAAGGAGCTTTCTGCACACCCCTTAGAGGAACCCAGGTTTGGTGCGGTCATTCTTAGTGCTCCTAAAGCCTAGGACATGCAGAAAGCAACAAAGAGGGTCCCAGTGTTCCTCATCTCACCCAAGTGTCCAGAAATGGGGCGTGCAGTCACAGGCAAGCAGAACGGATGGATGTGGCAGGACACCAGGGGACCAGAGGAACCTGTCTGATCTTTGCTTCCTTTCTCCTGCAGGCAGTGTCGGTGGATTTCCAGAAGCAGAAGGTCAGCTTCATGGATGGATCCTCACAGAAGTACAACCAGCTGCTCATCGCAACAGGCAGCCAGTGAGTGCGCAAAGCATTTGCCACGCACAAAATTTTAGATGGGACAAGATGGGTCAATGATGGGGTGTGGAGGTCTTCTAGAGATGTGCGAGAGGGAGGTGGTAGGAGATAAAAGGACAGAATGGAATGACACAGCCAAAAGATTGCATGGGTTTGTGTCCCCACCTCATTCTTTGTTTCATTTCTGATCGTGAGACGTATCTGGATTCTCTTCTTTCAGCTCCAGCTTCCTCAAAGTCCCAGGTGCAGACCTGCAGAACGTGTGTGTTCTCCACACCCCAGAAGACTCTACCAAGATCTTAGAGCTGGCAACTGGGAAGAATCTGGTGATNGTTCCTCATCTCACCCAAGTGTCCAGAAATGGGGCGTGCAGTCACAGGCAAGCAGAACAGATGGATGTGGCAGGACACCAGGGGACCAGAGGAACCTGTCTGATCTTTGCTTCCTTTCTCCTGCAGGCAGTGTCGGTGGATTTCCAGAAGCAGAAGGTCAGCTTCATGGATGGATCCTCACAGAAGTACAACCAGCTGCTCATCGCAACAGGCAGCCAGTGAGTGCACAAAGCATTTGCCATGCACAAAATTTTAGATGGGTCAATGATGGGGTGTGGAGGTCTTCTAGAGATGTGCGAGAGGGAGGTGGTAGGAGATAAAAGGACAGAATGGAATGACACAGCCAAAAGATTGCATGGGTTTGTGTCCCCACCTCATTCTTTGTTTCATTTCTGATCGTGAGACGTATCTGGATTCTCTTCTTTCAGCTCCAGCTTCCTCAAAGTCCCAGGTGCAGACCTGCAGAACGTGTGTGTTCTCCACACCCCAGAAGACTCTACCAAGATCTTAGAGCTGGCAACTGGGAAGAATCTGGTGATCGTAGGAGCTTCATTCATAGGTACCAGGCTGGAGTGGGTACCAAGTCATCGTCAATAGCTTTGAAACCTGCTTTTGCTGCATGTGCAGATTAAGGAGAGGCCCTCGGGGAAGGGATGTTCATCCACGGGCTGCCTGGGTTCCTCCCCGCAGCCCTATAGCTGGTGGGGGTGTGCGTTACAAGGCACGCACTCACGCTTTCCTCCCCAAGCCATAAACTTTGAGAGCTATAAACAGTTCCTGGACATGGACAGAGGGAAATGTGCCTTATGAAAAGGTCACTGTCCTGCAGAGGAGCTGGATTCCCCAGAAGCACGGGGAAAGGCGCGGAAAGGGAGCTATTCCCTGCACAGCCAGGAGCTGCTGGGTCCATAGTGCATGGGAAGAAAGAACAGAGAGGGCTACACACCTCAGCCCAGAAATGCATAGAAGAGCAGTTAAGCACTGGCAAAACATCAGATTTCTTCTTCTTACCCGGAAGGGGAAAAGATTTCCAAGGAGGATGGTGCAGGTTCATGCTTGCAGCAGGCTCACCTCGGGCATGCCTTTCCCTGGCAGGAATGGAGATCGCCGCCTTCCTCTCAGACAAGGCTGGGGCCATCGCGGTGGTGGAAAAAAAGGAGTTTCCCTTCCAGGAGGCACTGGGACCTCAGGTTGGAGGTGTCGCCATGAAGGTTAGGAAAACCTGGTGCTAGTTTCTAGGCTGGAGAACACGTGCTACCCGAGCAGCCTGGCGATCCGCATCCAGCCCCTGCGCTGAGTCACAACCCCGCGTGCCCAGCCGCCCTTCTCACCCGCAGCTCTCTGCGGGAGCTGTGCACACACGGCTGCTCCCCAACCTCCCTCGCACTCATCATCACGCTTCTCAGCCCAGCTTCATTCCCAAGCCCCGCTTCACTCTCACGCACCGATCCTGAGCGGGACAATGGAGCAAAGTCTGGTTCCCTGCACCCGCCAGGGCACAGATGAAACCTCTCTGCAGCCCGGAGCAGCAGCTGAGCTGCCTGCCTGGGTTTTGGCTGCGTAGGGCTGTTTTTACAGCAGTACAGCCTGGAATTTCCTAGTGAATACTCAAACCAGCTTCCTCTTCCTTTTCAGATGCTGCAAAATAAAGGAGTGAAGTTTTACATGAAAACAGAACTCTCTGAGCTGAAAGGAAAGGATGGAAAGGTCAGTCATACCACTGTGATCCCTGAACTGCTAATTTTAGGGGAAAAAAAAACCCAAATTGAGGTATAGGCCAGCGCCCACATGTAGGTTTTCCTCTCCCGTGTCTAGACCCTCACATTTCTTTCCATTGAGCACAACCCTGGGCTCGAACGGCTCCCGTACGCGTTCGTATCCCAGGGACAACAGCGTGATTTTCTCTTACATTCCTGGCAACACACATTAGTTGGACAAGGTGATCTGAACCTGGGGAAGAAAAAAAGACAGCAAAGAACGAGGCAGCAGGGAGGCTGCAGGAATGAGGACAGAGTTTTTAACCCTTTGTAGACAATTCTTGTTTCCTTCCTAGGTCACGGAGGCTGTTCTTGCCAACAGAGAGAAGCTCCCTGCAGATGTGGTCGTGGTGGGAATAGGTAGGAGACCCCAGCTGGGAGACAGAGGCACCTTTGGGAATGGGGAGAGCAGCCAGCAAGCCCAGAGCATCCCAGTGCACTCCCAGGACACCATTCCCTGCAGTTTCCCACTCTGTTATCATCCAACACTTCCTCTGGGCCCCAGATACCTGGAGAAGTCAGCAGCCCAGGAGCAACGGCAGGAGGATCAGAGCTCCTTGTGCTCCCAGTGTGGCTTTGGCAGGCTTGCTGGGCTCTGGAGGTCACTGCCACGCTCCCAGAGCACGCCTTGTTCTGGGTGATGATTTTATTACCCCTGGATGAGCTCAGCACCAGCCCGAGCACCGGTCCCTGCTGCGAGCTGCTCTGCTCCGAGCAGGATGAACAGGCACCGCGGGCACGTCCTTGCTGTAGGGCCGGGGCCAACGTTTCCACCCTGCCTTTGCAGAGCTCTGCTGCATTTCTCCTTCCTCCTCTCCCCGCAGGGGTGGTCCCCAACTCCGCGTTTCTGAAGGGCACCTCCATCGCCAGAGACGACAGCGGGGCCATCCTGGTGGATCTGGTAAGCTCCAGCTGAGTGCCCCTGGTCCGCACCCAGTCCCGTCCCTCTCAGCTTTGGGATAATTGCTTTTTGTCCCGTTAGCACATGCGAACCAACATCCCGAACGTCTTCGCCGCGGGGGATGTGGTCTCCTTTCCCGTAGCGCTGCTCAACGGGGACCGGTCCAGCATCCATCACCAACAGGTGGCCGAGGCCCACGGTAGGACACAGCCGCCTCGCTTTCCAGCTCCCTGCTGAGATGGGCATCGAGGGAAGGGGGCAGAGGGACAGCAGGATAATGAGAGGCAAGGGGCCACTTCTTTGAGGATTTACAAGAAAAAAAAATATTTCCTCTGCTGGTTCATCACAGGTCACATTGCTGCCTTAAACATGTTGAAGAAAGAGAAGACGTTGCGCAGTGTCCCCTTCTTCTGGACCACGATGCTCGGGAAAAGCATCCGCTACACGGGTAGGAGGGGGCAGAGAGCTGGGAAGAGCCTAACTTCTTCCTAGCCCCTCTGCTCATCCACCAGCTTGGAAACACACAGTGGTTATGGACTTTACCTGAAGTGACTGAGATTTTGGGCTGGCTGCTGGGGAGAGTTTGTGAAGCCTGTTGCTGAGCTCTGGGCCTGCAGGTTACCCAGAGCTCTCGTTCTCTGAGATCTCCAGTGGCTTAGGGGTCACAAAGGAGCAAGAACTTCCCTCTCCAAGCCGAGGAAAGGTTTGGGGTTACGACACAGTCCCGCACCTCTGCATCAGTTCTCCCCATCCCTCTCCCAGCCCAGACCCCTGCACCAGCCAGTCGCTGTCCCCTCTGTCCCTACCTGCACTGGCGGTGACACCGAGGTGGGACGGGTGGCAGCGGCCGTACCAGGGCTCCCTGAGCAGGGACAGGTGTCAGTGGCCGTACCAGGGCTCCCTGGGCAGGCTGCAACGCTCTCTTGCAGGCTGCGGAAAGGGATACACGGACACTGTCGTGAAGGGCAGCCTGGAGCAACAGAAGTTCCTGATCTTTTACATCAGGTGAGTGAATCCACGGCTGGTCCGTGCCCTGCCACAGCAGCATCCTGGGGACAGGGCATGGTCCTGTCCCGTCCAGCCTGCAGAGGCTCCCCGTCACCTCCCACGGCTGCACACCGCAGGCAGGTGCTGGCTGTTGAACCAGCAGCGGGATGGTTTCAGAACAAACCAAAGCAGGGCAGGGAACCAGGAGAGGATGAGCTTTGATGGAGACAGGCAGGGAGCCTGGGACACGTCTCCTCTCCCCCTGCCCCACTGCTCCCAGCAGCACCAGGCAATCTGCTGCCAGTCCCCATGCACCCTGCCCCGAGCCCCCCGAAACCCAGCTGGTCTCCAGGCAGGATGCTGCCCTGGTGGGTTACGTGCACGGAAGACACCCACACCTTCCACCTTGGCTTTCAGGGACGGCTTCGTGACTGCAGCTGCCAGCCTGGACTGTGACCCCATGGTGTCTCTGATCACAGAAGCTTTATACCTGGGGAAACAAATCTCTAAAGAAGAAGCGGAGTAAGTGACACCCTGAGCGAGCTGGTGGGTGGCTCTGCGCTGTCCCCCGTGCTGCCAGAGTCCACTGAGGGACACCAAGGTGAGATGAGTCACTGCAGTCCCCAACGTCCCCTCTCGTTTGCAGGGCCTGTGACGCCTGCAACGTACCCTCGCTGGCAGAAACCTGAGCCTGGTACATACCCTGCCGTGAGGGGCACAGAGTCAACCGAGTGTTAACAGCTCCGCATCCTCCCTTCCTGGCACAGGAGAAATAAAATCATGAGCAAAGCTGAACCCAGCGCCTGCGTTTTGTGTTTGCAGACAGCCCCTGGCTGCTCACGCGCTGGGGCAAAGCAAAGCAGCGCCTTCCCCCTGCTGCCAGACGGGGATCTGCTGGGCTGGGTAAGAGGAGGATGGATGGATGGATGCACACACGTGTCCTGGAGCTCGGCGGAGGGTCTGAGCAGGCAGAAACAGCCACACAGTGACAGACCCACCAACCCTTCCTGCTCCTCTCGCTCGCTGTTAGCAAGGAGTTTTCATTCAGCAGCCCGGTCACGCTGACCTTCTGCTTTTCAAAAGCTCATTTTCCCAGCAAGGGAAGCTGTGACCGAGGCAAGCTGCTCTCCCAGCTGGGAACTAGATAGTCTGTGTGCAGGAACTCGCACGAAATACCCTACCCCTGAGGACACAGGGCTGCCGGCTGACCTCGGAGCCAGCAGCACCTGCTGGCATTGCTACAGCCGGCGGGAGGATTGCGTTAGCTGCCGCAGGGAGCGCTTCCCACCCCGACAGCAGCCAGCCTCCAGCAGAGAAATCCCAGCCCCGGCTGGCATCCCCCTCTCCTGCCATGTCCCTGCACGCTGGATGCTTCAAGGAGATGGCCAGCTGCTGCAGGAAACCCAGCCTCGATGCCAGAGGAAAGAGTTATTAGATATTTTTTTTTGCAAGGCAACAGCGAGCAAGGCTGGGCTTTCTACAGGAAACACTGCACTTACTCACCGGTCACATGGGGCTTTGCAGGAGGAAGGGTAAGTCCCGAGAGCCGGGCAAGTTCCCGCAGAGACGCTTACTCCGTCAGCCTGAACCCCCTCTGCTTTTACGTTAAATGCCGGGTAGCCAGAGCCCGAGTGCTCAGCAGGTGAGATAACTGCAGACTCGAAAGCAAATTTGCACTGTGGCAGCTTCTCACATATTAATTTGGCCTGAAAGATGGTGTTTTACATCCCCTGACGCCAGGGGCTTGGTGGTGATGCTCAGGGCAACTCTCTGCCCTGAAATAATCACCTTACCGGGGAAAGCGCTGGTTTTCGGCAGAGCATCTTGGTCCTTCGCAATGACAGCAGCAAATCTCAGCGATACCCGTACGCCGAGGCACGCGAGGGCAGAGACGCTGGCGGCCGGAGCACACAGCTCCCCTCCGGATCAAGCACCAACAGCGTTGCCATGCACAGGAGGGGAAGCACAGCCCAGGAGCTGCTCCTCCTGCCCTCGAGCACCCTGCACACAGACACTTTTTGTCCCCTCGGTGCACACCAGGACTTTTTGAGCACTGGGTGGGTGCCAGCTGTTTTGTACGGACTGGCAGCCGGGCAGCTGCGGTGGAAAAGAGCGGCTCTGCCTCCAGCCCGAGGGGTTCCTCCATGGTCCTTCCTGCTCAGAGCGATGCCGGGGGGTTCACCAGCCCCGCTCTCTCCGGGTGGCAACAACCCCCAAAGAAACTCGGCTTCTTGTAGCCACCATCGAGCAGAGCAGCTGTATATAAGAACGAAAAACCCCGTGACACCAGACTTGCTCCATTCCTACCACCTAACGGGCGCCAGGACACTTTCTGCACATCACTGGACGATAAAATTTGGGAGCAGCTCTGCCCTGGGTGGCTGGAGCCTAGACGGGCAGATTTAGTTGAGGCTGCGCAGATTTATTCCAGGGCAGGGCTCCTCTTCTTACCCGTTCTAGCCGTGCTCTCGCCAGCAGCTCCCGAGGACCAGCAGCACCTGGACGCTCCTCTGCTCCCAGCCGCCGAGGCAGCCGGGGAGCCGGTGATCCCCGCAGTCCCGTGGGAGGTTCTCCATCCCTGGGGAGCAGCTTCCAAGTCCCCTTTGGGACAGCCTCCGTCCAGCAACGAGGTAGAACCCGGACCCCGGGGGAGCCCAGCAAGGTTCACCCACGCACCCCTCCAGCTCCCAGTACCTGGAATCATGGTGCTGCCCCAGGGCCAGCCGCAGATGGGGCTGCCCAGCTCCTCATGACCACTGATCCCGGAACAGCCGTCTGGGATCACGCGTGACTCGGCCCTGAGTCACCCGCTCCCGGCAGCCCGGCCCCACCGCACCCAGCCCAGCCCACAGCGGGGCAGCCTGTGGGGCCAGCCCCCTCCTCTGGCTCCATCCCAGCATGGTGTGGGACTAATCCTGCTCCTGAGCTCAGCAGCAGGTCAGTCCTGCGAGCTACACCCAGCCTTGGGTGACCTCTTTTGCTCGTGACAAACCAGAGGGACCTGAACAACCAACCTTCCACCCACAGACCTTGATGTGGCATCGGCTGGGGACTGAGCTCTGGCACCACAGCCCCTCCCCATCACCCCACAGGGTCCACAGCCCCCACCATCCTCCCACACGGCAGATCCAGGCACCCCACGGGCAACAAACTTCCTAAAACTGAACTGTTGAGCAAAGCAGAAAGTTTAATGCCTCTTTTGGTCTTCTCTAGTCATCCCAGCTCAGTGCCACCCCACCGGTGGGGGGGACCCCACTCGACAGCCCCGCTGTCTTGAGAGCCCCCCAGCCAAGGCTCTGTCCAGAGGTGACGAGGAAACTTCTTCATCCCGGTCAGGCTCATCCTCAGCCCTCAAATCCACAGGACGCTGCAGGCTGGCTCATCCCGGCTGCTTGGGGCACGGGTCCGGCTGACATCCACGGTGCCGGTGACAAGAAGAGAGTGGCTACATTCAACAGTTCTTCAACTGGCAGCTTTAGCTACTAGAGAAGGACATAAAGCTTGCCACTGAAGAACTGGTGCTGGTTAGCCAGGAGCGGAGCGGCAGGGCAGCACCTGGGAAGCCAAACACACACATCAGAGCCAGGATCGAGCCGAGACATCACCCACAGCAGCCACCCCAGGCGGCAAAGCTGCCCCACCCCAGCGACAAGTCCTGATCCACCTCCTCATCCATCCCCCCAGAGCTAAAATCCCCCAGGATCACCCCTCTGTCGCAGGGGATCTGAAGGCAGCTCCGACCTCGGCTCCTCCCATCCCTCCCCTCTCCCCAGACAGTTGGTGCATCGGCTCCGGCACCTGCAGCCAGCCCTAAAACGCCAGCGACAGGCTGGGAAATCAAGGCTGTTTCTGCTGGAAAATAAAAGATAAGGCAACCTGCTCCGGCAGGGACCAGCGGCCGCGGCGGGGAGGCTGCCGCAGGTAGGGGTTAAGGCATTCCCCGGCTGCTCACCTCGGGCATCCGCGCTGGCCGGGTCCCACCTGGCCGGGGGCCAGCCACCGCCGCCTGCCGGGGAAGACACTTTGTCAGGTGGCTGCTGCCAAGCCCCTGCCAGGGCAATTTTGGGGAGCGCAGCCCTTTTTTTTTTTTTTTGTGTCATTTTGTCAGAGCATGAGGACATCAGCCCTGGGGCCAGCACGGGACCTCACTGCTTCCCCCTCCACTTGGGGAAAAAAAAAAATTCCCCTTTTCTGCACCACCCAGAGCTTAGACACCAAGGATTGAGTTCTGGGAAAGCCCCGGGTGTCCAGCCCTGCCGGAGGGGACACATCCAGCCCCGGTGTGGGGACAGACGGCCCCGAGAACCCTCCTGGCTGGCTGCCCCACAGCATCCTCCTGCCTGCACCACCCCGAAGGCACTCGGGATCCCGGCTGGCCCCGGGGCAGTGCGGGAAGGCTGGGGTCCCGGTGGGTGTCACGGTGGGGGGCTCCGGGGAGGGTCACGGTGCGGGGCCGGTGGCGGCGGCCGGGGCGCAGCGGTGGCGGCGGCGGGGCCTGGCGGGGATGCCGAGCATTCCTGGCGTGCCGGGTACATCTGGTCCGGATTCCAGCGAGCGGGTCCCGGCCCTGCTCCACCCCCGCCGGCCCGTGAATCAGCACCCGCCGCTGAACCACCGGCCCCGCCAGCACCGGGGGCCCTGCTGGCACCGGGGGCTGGTGATGGGGGGCCTGCCGGTAATAGGAGGTTCCCCCCCACCCCTTCTCGGCACCGACAGACCTCACCGGCACTGGGGAGGGCCCCGGGGGGAGCTCACCCCGCTAATAAAAGCCGCCGGGCCCCCAGCCGGTGCCCCCCTCCCGGTTTAACCGGGTCACCCCCCTCCCCCGACGTCCTCTCGCTCGATAAAACCAATTCTCCCCTCCCCCCGCAACGGAGACAGCTCCCCCCCCGCCGCTCCCCGGGAAAGCCGGTGCCTCCGCTCCCCCCCCCGGGCACCCCGCCGACCTCCCGCCCCCTCCGCTGCCCGGGATGCTCCGGTCCGTGCCCAGGGCGAGGAGCGGCCCCGGGGCAAAGTCTGACCCGCCCGGTCCCGGAGTGAAGGTCACCCCCGGGGCGGCCACCGCCCGTCGCGGGGCGGCCCCAGCCGCGGCTTACACCCGCCCCACCGGGACCCACCGGAGCGGGGACCGCGCCCCGGCCCCAACCCCCCCACC